>JAZEWU010000016.1:5896851-5938969 GCA_036362915.1 Geotria australis
TGACTCTTTGGGAGTAAAAGTCATCATTTTAGAAATATGTTTAATATAGCTTTCATTGATTGTAGCAAGATTTGGAATGCTTTTGTCACTTCAGAAAAATGCATTCAGGTTGGTACATTTAATTCAATGTCCTGTCATCACTTGTTTTACCCTGGAATAGAATTGTAATTTACTGCATGCGATATTTCTAAAAGCTTATGTTGGTCCTCATCGTACTGGAGAGTAACTAACTCCGTAAAAAAATATATATTAATGGCAACACATCAATATTAGCTCAATAATAAGCTGGAGGTCTGCCTCAGTCGAAGGAATATTTGTTGTTCCTTCATCGGATATCCAATTCATGTCTGTTAGCGTAAGTTCATAATTTGGAACACTTGAAGATAAACGTATTTGTTTTTTTTAAAACATGTTATCAATATGTTCACTGCGCATGTATGGTCACTGCACATGTAGCTTAACTTAAACTGTTGGGAGGGCTATGGTATCACATGGATCTGAATTAGATATTATAGACTTGGACCACATGGTAACGTCAGGGTTTCCACGCAGGATCAATAAATAAGTGTAACGGCAACAATTTTGGTTCGTTTTCAAGTGAAGACACTTTTTCAAAAACGAGACGCCATCTGTGGTGCTGATGGTCATCTACTGTTCGCAACAGTAAACCCGTGTCATCAATAACAGCGGGATTGATACGACTTTTATTTGGCTTGTGGAAATATGTATTTTAGTAATTGATCAAAGGGAGTGCCGGTTTGCTTCATTTCAATTTTCAAAATGGGCGATAAATACCAGTGAGGTCAGTAATGGTCAATGAAATGACCCATTGCTCTTAATATTATTGGACACTGTTCATTCTTGTTGGTGGTACAGAAGGAGCATTTGAAATTGATATACCAATGGTAGGGATCATCCGCTTGCAATAAACAAAACAACACGTCGACAAACATTGTCAATATGACGTTCCAAGTAAATAATTACACTGCGCAAATAGAATACACTCATTCAAATGCCTCAGCTCTGTCTATGCGTGTTTCATTATATTTAAACTCACTAATTAAATCAGCCGACATTCGTGAGATGGGCTCTATTTTCTTGTCCAGCTAGTATTGAGAATTCCAGCAGAAAGCAGTCTTAAGCTTACTGATTATAGAATGTAAAAAGAGCAATTGCATTCCAATTAGTTTGTTTCTACAAGTATTCAAAGCGGAGCGCTATGTATGCCAAAACCACTTAATGTCATAAAATAATACCATCAAATGGGATTGGTTTCACTTAACGCATTTTGTTCAGTTCGATAAACTGCTTAGCTGTTTCATTGCGCAAGAAGAATGAAACACCTATTTTACACCTCCTCGTAAGACGGAAATTACCCAAGAATGCAACAGTGAAAATGTCTAATTTGGCACCACTGTTACCGTAATAAACAGTATTTTAAAAAAAATCTGAGAGATGGCCAAGGAGAGGGTGACCTTGTTATTTATAGTCTGGAATGAAAAGGGAGGGGAGAGTGGCAAGCTACGAGTGCAGAGGTGCTGGCGCATGGCCAGCTGGCAGTGGCCACCCATGCACAGGGAAATAATCCAACAAAGGTGGCGTATAGAGACCTCAAGGCCCTACCAAAACAAGTCGTGAGGATTCTCGAAAACAACGCATGTACGTTAAGGAAACGTTCAGATCGGCACTGATTTGCATGCGTGCATGCATGGCCTTGCTTTTCCACAAGAATGGGTTTATAAGCGATGGACTGGCGTCCCATCCTCGGTGTTCCCCTGCCTTGCGCCCTGTGTCTGCCGGGATGGGTTCCGGCTCACCGCGACCCCCTGTACAGGATTAAGCGGTTTCTGAAAATGGATGGATGGATATAGAGGATATGAAACGCATTATCGTCATCCATGGTCAATCCACTGCTGGATAAGTGCTTTCCCAAGCTCCTGTACTTATGCGTTATTCGGGCGAAATTTATGTTGCACTTTTGAGTGGTGTTTATGAATGTGTAAATACAAAAGCGGATGTGCGTCAGCAGCATGTATCTGTGAAAGGTTTTGTAGAAAATATACCCGCTAAGACTGAATGGGAGACATTTCCTATTTCAGCAAATATCAGCGTTGTTAAACGTCATTTATGCGTTTATTTTGAACAAAACAAAGATGCTCTGATGGACAGTACTATAGTTTTGAACAGGAAATACCATCGGAATTCAAGAGACCAAGGGCCATGCTTAAGATGTGGACTTTTCTGACTCTGGCTTGCTAAGCTAGTAAATTCAAGGATGAGAATGTCTTTTCCATGTGATTATCACAGTACAATTCCCTATAGGCAATGTGTAAAGTCTGCAGCCGTACATTGAAGATATATTTCTATATGCAGGCATCATGAAGGAGTATCTAGAATTTGTAAAAATATACGTAAGAAAAACTCCCCATATAAATACATATGCCTTTGCTTTTAAACTATGGGACCAGTTTAAACCTTGAAGGTTCTCCTGCGTAGTCAAGCTTGTTAAACTAGTGCTTGTAATAGTTGTAAGGATGCATGTTTGCTATACATTTTGACCCTGTTCTTCAAGTTCATTATACTATTCGGAGGTGGTTCAGCAAAACACATTTGTACTGATATAATTATATCAACACTTACCACAAGCTGTAATTGATTATACAATTTCCAACTTGTATTTCTCTAAGTTTATATGCAGAGGAGATTACAAATTGTACGAGCTCAGTAGTATTTATCAGCTCAGTTAACGTGGAGAGTCAGTGGCTTGAAACGATGCGAAGTGAAAATGAGAAATTGTTCAAGGGCCTAATCTCTTCAGAAAAAAGCAATTAAACAACTATTGATGGTTGCTGCTCAAAGCTGCTCTTTAGGGATAGCCGTTTCGAGTGCTCTCGCTTGTGACATTTTACCTCCCACGTTGGACGCATCCTCAGGCGTTTGAGTCTGCAACTGCTTCCAGTGTCTGAGGCGAAACATCGCGAGGGAGAGTGCTCAATACGGCTGTCCAGAAAGAACAGCTTTGAAGAGCAACCATCATGAATTGAGTTGTGAAAACCTACATCAGTACAAAACAACTATTTTACCAAAAAAAAGTCGATGAATTGCTTACGGACGAAGAATACCATCTTGTGTTGATGAGTACACTGTTGAAGCTAAATTGGTAATTGAGCACAGAATATGGATGCACGGAGTGCAGGAAAATGCTAAACATGTGAGATTTAGATATGCAGTAAGCTTGTTGGATAACTCAAAACACATGTGCCGAGGGAAACAGACCATGCGAACATTCCATTTGAAAAAAAATATATATGATCTCTTGTAACTGCTGATTGGCCATAGGGATGGTATTATACCTTCCAATGTTAAGTCAAATACAAGAAGAAATGTTTAATAATACTAGATCATATTTACTAAAATTCATCTTGTTTGTATTGGACAGTCTTCTTCTTCTTTGCGATTCTTCGAAGCACGATGGACAGCCTCTGGACATCGTTGTCTTTCAGCTCGGCCTCGAAGTGTTTGGTAGAATTCGCAGGCAATACCAAGTATTACCTGACAGGGATCGCGACGTGAACGCTTCTACCTTGACCCCCTATTGGACAGTGTAGGCTAGGCATTGGAGATTAGCCAGTATGTTTGTAGTGAATAATACGTTAACGTGTCAAAATACCATCAGCAATGCCTGAGGTATTGCATCGTGGTCCTCTTGTTTTAGGTCACCATAAAAATAAAGATGAGCAAATGTGACCAACAGAGAAGCAGCAGTGAGACAAACAACTGTAGACCAGTTTTGTCCTTAGTAGGACAAAGCAACTAGTATAATTACCAATACTCACTTGCAAAGTCTGATTCTCGGAACCATATATGTAGAGTCCCCACTTCTACGCTATGGAGCCCATCAGTTTGGCTAATGTTGACAATTAATTCTATCAATGACACTGTAACAAAAAAACGGTGCAGGCTGGAAAACCACGAGTTTCAAAAGTCACACAAACAGCATTTATATAAAGCACTTAGCCTTTCTCCATTGTGCAAACACATTGTAGCCCACTTGTTAGGTCACAAGCAAAATAAAATTAAGCAAATAGGACTTAATGACAGGACCTTGTGTTTTTTTTGTGGCCTGAACAATTTTATACCAAGGTACCTAAACAATACATTTTCATTAGCATACAGGTGTATGCTTGTTAAAACACTAATGGACAGAAAAAAGGACAACATCAGAACAAACACAAGCTAGAGACATGGTCTTGGGCAGAACGCAAGGCAAGATGGGATAACAGCAGAGTGATTGGCAAAGGAGGGAGGGATGAGATCAGCGCATGTGCTGGAGCTGGACACATTGTTGCATCGCAGGCCATGAGGAATGGTGATCGCTTGGGGAGGCCTTCAGCTAGCAACTCGAATTACTAGATGATGGTGATGATGGTATATTGTGGTGATGGTATGGAGAGTTACAGTATAATAGGGTTTTATTTTTATAACCTTTTACAGTGAAAAGTGTTCAGTAAAAAATGAAAAACATGATTTTCAGGCTGTTAATAGTGTTATACATTTTTGAGGATAATGTAAATACTTAATTATTGTAACCCCTTATATTTTTGGACATGGGTTTATTTTCAGAAAAATCTAACATTGCCAGTAGTTAGAGGACACCTCTGATTTGTCTTTCTCACCCAAAGGCAATTTCATTTAATCCCAAGGGTGTGATATACGCACAAACAAAATTTATCGATGGTGCTTATTAGAGCATTCTCCTTGTAGGCAAAGTGCACAGCACAAGCATGATGCCAGACTTAAACACGTAAATATTTCTCATTTATACAGAGTATGCAACACTGTGATGTATACAAAGGATTATTTCAGTAATATATAGGGAAATAACTACTTACAGGAGCAAAACAAAAGCACACAATACTTTTTTCACATTAAAACCTTGACATGAATCCCAAGTAAAGTTTCATATATGACTAAAGTTATACTCACAGGCAATTCTGTGTGTCATATCCAATGGGGTTATTTTATGTTGGTATTGACAAAAACTATTTTGACCTGTACGTATGTCAATGGATGTACATTGTATTTGTCAGATACAATTTGTTAAATTAATTTTCCATCTTGACCAGAAATCATGGGACCAAATATGGGATAACGTTAGGTGCCACTTTGGCAGTATATCTGGCCATGTTTCACTTTCGCATATTTGCCACTTGAATGCACATTGGGCTTATGCTCGGTGTTACAGAGTGGCTCATTTATAGTTACAGGAAAGCGCTGAAAACATATTTTAGGGGGCACGCTACCGTCAGTGCTTCTAAAAATACGCCTGCGTGCCATTTATATTATTTGGAGGCAATATGAGCATTCTGAAGCTGTAAATAGAGTTCCACTTTCATGAAAGTCACTGTGTCTCCTTGCTCAAAACAAGCATGGGTGGTGCTATCTTCACTGCCAACCCTGAGCAAGCGGTTATAAAAAAACCCCTCTACATTGCTATTTTGGGGTCCAGTATAACCTTTGGACAACTAAAGCTTTACTTAATCATAATACATGATTGTCAACACTTTGTCAATCTACTGCTGGATTAATGCCTCCCCATGCCGTGACCATCATGGGAGTTATTTGACCATTATTCAACACCCTAGTCGGTGTAGGATGGTGAGAGGGGGAACAGAGGACCGATTTGGACATCACTCACCATTGATGCTAGCCATGGCTGTGACTTGTACTCGGGTCATCGGGTTTACAGTATAGTTCACTAACCACTGCTTTCCCTGGTTACTTATCTCACTGTAACCCAATAAAATGTGAAAACCACGGCAAGAGCTCCAAAAGTGTCATGCATCCATTTTACAAGCTTATATAGCTATGAAGGCTATTTAGGCAAACATGAAAAGGCACTGACATTATCAGTCTTGTTATGTCTTTGAAATTTCTGTTTGATTCAGCTCTTTGCATGAAATAACACATTTTGATGGGCATTGGCTTACCCCAGCTTATCATTTTAGTAATCTGAAATTAATCTGCATTTAGAATAATTGTGTCTCTTAATAAAAACAGGTTTTAGATTAATATAGGCTGGTTCAAACGAATCATGTTATTTGGCATGAAAAGCGGCTATAAGATAAAGTCAAAGTTTTTTTTTCAAAAAATGTCACGCTGACCCGCTGTAAGATATATATTTTAAGCTCTGCCTTAAAAAGTAATTTCATTGATTAATTCTATTGGTTGGTATAGGATTGTAGAAGTTAAAAGAATGCTAAAAAGTTGGACTCGAGATAGATATATGAGCAAAACACGTCATGTACAACAAGGTTTCTGAATAAAAGAATATAATTGTTGGAGGGATGGACGCAGCTGGAAATCGCAACATTCTTTATACATGAAATGCATTTTAGCAAAAGTTGGAGGTCTGTTGGAACCTGTAATGAATAGCAACATGCTAACGCACTGAAAGAAGACATATTACTGTGTATATTACCTTCTTTCTGTGATGGACTGGCGTCCCATCCTGGGTATATCCCTGCCTTGCGCCCTGTGTCTGCCGGGATAGGCTCCGGCTAACCCGCGACCCTGTTACAGGATTAAGCGGTTTGTGACAATGCTGATTACCTACTCTGAGATGACTCATAAACATGGGCATTGAAAAATGAATGGAATTAAAAACTGATAATTGTGCAAAGGAACATGGAGATACTTGCAGTTATACCGAGAGATAAAAAGTGCAATGCTTTGATCAGAACATGCACGTTATAAGCCATATGGGTTGTTTAGAAAAGTAAAGAAATTATGAATCATTGTTGAGATTTACGACAGTGTCCAGTCAAAGATAGACTCATACCAGAGAGGATGACCACTGCAGAGATGAAGCAGTGAGAACGGCTCGTGTGTCGGAACTAGATGGATCGTTGCATTGCGAGACCACGAGAGACAGCGGCCACCTGGGGAGTACATCAGCTAGCAGTGGATAGCCATGACTGACTACTATAATGTGGAACAAAACAATGTTCTATCCGTATGACGCTGTTCACCAATTTTATAATAATTATAGCATTTCATATAGCGCCTTTCACCCGAGGGTCACAAAGCGCTGCAAATATATTTTCAAATATATTTTCATATATTTAATGCCAGAAATGTCAATATTTTGTTGGATTAGTGCGACTGGATGTTTGACAAAATCTAGCGTGTTGCCTATTTTCAGAACGCGGCATTAAAATACCTGGCTTTGGGCCCCATGCACCACACGGAGTCTTTAACGTGCCCAACAAGCTTTTCCGGTTGCTTGTAAATTGGATAATCAGTGTTGTGTGCATCTGCCGATTTAGTGACATGGAAAAATGGAGTGCGTGTCATTCATGAGGCCTCTAGCTCGCAGTCCCTTTGGTAGCAACAGTACTTTCTCATGGGATAGAGATAGACTTAAAATGGGGGATTTTTAGACCTCAGAAATAAATATACCACACCTCCAGATTTACCATCCTCCCAACCGTGCTGATCCATTGGGTGGCATGCTTTCCGTTGGTATTGCAGATAAAACATTTTATTGTACATGTAGAGTTGTGTATGAAAACAATCCTACTCCGATAATAATTACAGTTCATAACGTGCACATACTCATTTAATGTCGAAGGTATGAATTCGAAGAGAGAATGACTCAGAGGCGCGACGAAACCGCAGAGAGGCAGGGGAGGGGGGAAGGGCAGCCAGGCGGTTTGCCGGCGCCAACATATTGCCACACACTTCGGCCTATATATTATGATGTTATCGGCCAATTAATTAACGAGAGTTTTTTTAGATCACATCACTGTATGGGTTTGTATAAATGTGTATGTCAGTTTGACCGTGTACTTTGGCATAGGCAATTGCTAGTTATATGACTCAAGCAGCCCATAGACTTGCGTCATATCCCAGACATACAATCTGCAAGCAAATACGGGGATTTCATGTCGTCTTATGCCCTGCAGACTATTTAAAGAGCATACCAAATAATTTTACCCTTTTACTATAAACTATTATAAGCATTTAGAAATGTTGTTTTCGATTATCTTTGCAAATACCATCTCTGTGTCAATTTATGAAGCTTCACATGCATTGATTTTCTGTATTAATTACATAGGCCTGTTCTGTTGGTTAGATTATCACCATCAGGTTTCCAAGTAGAATTTGTTTTGTGGCGTAGAGCATTGGTGCAGTGTGGTTATTTCACTGCGATATGAACCCAGCGATCTGAGTTTTATTCCCAACTACTGTGTGGCAATTTATATCTCAGCCAATCCTGCGTGTCTACCATCCCAAGTATGTGTTGATCAGAGGGTTGTTTGACCATACTTTAGCACACTGCGCCAGGCTATAATGATGTAAGAGGTGCTTAGCACTGGTATCACCGTTGTTAGCCAAGGGTCAGGAATTTATATAAAATGTGTGAAACTGAACTTTTGATGGCTAATTGGAAGAAATCTACAAATCATTTGTTACCAATTTTATGCGCTCGAGCATTTTTCTCAGGGCTATATGTTTTGTATAGGGTTCATCTAAATGTGATGCTGTTAACCTTGCGACAAATTACGCTTTTTTGAAGTTCTAAATAGAAAAAAAGATTTGTACAGAGATTATTCAACGCCCGACTGACCTGGTAAATAGCATAGGTAAAGGATGAATTATGAAACAAAATCTTGTTTTGTTTAGCATTATTTATAATATCCCTTTCTCATTTGACCCAATTGTGGTCGGCTAAGGTTTATTCTATTCAAGCAGACATCTGACCATTCGATGATGGTCCACCTAATCTATTACAGCACACAGCTGCCCACCGTTACCAAATATCTGGCTCTCTGCGTGATTCACCCTCCTTCCCATTCCCTCCCTAGGGGCATCAAATGACCTTCCATGAGCAGCAAAGGGCAGTTCCTGTGGTTCGTTGTAAATGTTGGCTATTGTATGCTCTTTAAAATACACTTTGAAATGTCTCTTTGACTGACGTAATTATGCCTTTATGCGCGCCCTCGGTAGGAGTTCTAATTGTGCTTTTGTATTTTGCCATCCAATAGAACATTAAATCGATATTTGTTGCGGAAACCCACGTTTATAACATAACATACGTCATGTATAACCCGTACAATACTTGTTATAACCACTGGAGGGCCCTTGTATATTCATGTGTACAAGACCCCAATTAATGGCTGTCATGTCCACTGTTCAGCTCCATGTTTTATTCTGTTTTCGTGACTCATACTATTAGCATTTAACGGCATTGCTTCTGAATACATGTGCATTTATTGTGTAGCTTGTTGGCTAACTGAACAGCCAGTTTTCTGGGTTGTCGCTGCTGTTGGATTGCAAGTGGTCAGTAGTTGAAATCCTTTATCTGTTGATGGAGTTTACCACTAGTTCCGTGTTATGTTTTGCGGTTGTCAGTATGAAATGAGCATACGCATGAATGAGATGCAGATGTTTGTAAGCGTTTGATTGGTTGATGCAGCCAACACAGCTGAGAATGTATTTTCATCTGCGTCGTGCTGCAGTACATGTCAATTGTCAAATAGCACATTTCATCACAAAGTCTGGCAGGTGATTGACTAACCACCCCTTCACTATGACCATACATAGTTTACCGAGCTAAATTACTGCAGACCGACTCCCATTTATTATGGTGATTCAGACTGTTTATGATGCTTGTTCATGCATGCAGTCATTGTGGTGCAACATTTACATTTAGGTTTACCCAATCGGAGCAAACAAGAAGCTTTATATTTTTTCTATACTGTACTACATAAAGCAATGTACTCAATGTATGTACACCGTGGTTATATAGGTGTGGGAGTGGTGGCACAGTGTTTAACACATTGCGCTTTGAACCTAACCACCTGATTTGGTAAACATTTGTCAGAAGTGATCTTCTTCTTTGCGATTCTTCGAAGCACGATGGTCAGCTTCTGGACATCGTTGTCTTTCAGCTCGGCTTCGAAGTGATGTGTGAACTGATCTTCTGTCCCTTCCTTGCCCCACCCAATTTCACCAGTCAGGACTGATCGGTGAAACAAACGCCGAAGACTAAACGTCATGGCTAGGTCATCATCCAGCATCTAATATAATTATGTGTTTTTACTTTCTATAGTATTTGCCGTACAGACTTGTCCCCGGTCGCTCCTGACGGTGTGCTAATATTAAAGCAACCGTTGATTCACAGGCATGGCAGCATCAGTAGCAAGGACAGCTATTCAGCAAGGACAATGAGAGGTGCAGTTTATATTCGATGCTGAAATGACGAAAGCGTGACTGTGCTCTGGGAAAATTTGGCACATAAGCGCAGTTAGAGGACACCTTCTTTATCCCTTTTGTCCGTAACTCGTTAGATCCAGTCGTTATTGTGATTTTACCAGAAGGTAGTGGTTTTGGTTGACTATATTCTCGGCCATGTCAATCTCCCCAGGATCTCTCTCGTCGACAAGCACAGGGTGGTGGGGGATAAATACTCGGAGAAAAATTGTGTGTTTCCTTGTTTATAATACTGTTATGATATTTGTTGTTTGTCCTGCTATTGTGAACTATCAGTAAAGTTGTCAATTGAAGATTACTTCTACTATTGTAAACTAAAGGAAAGCGAAATCTACAGTTCTTCGTTTTGAGAAACTGCATTCTATGAGTCCATAGCTGGGCTTGGTGAAACTTACCTGTAAACCAACACTTTGGAGGCAATGATTGGTCAATTGCATAGAAACGTCAAAACATACCGGGCTGTCAAGTGGATAGCAAATGACAATCCAGCAAATGGGTTTGTGACCCCATCTGTGTGGACCTTTGAACGTTATATCCCTTTGTAGGTGTGGTTTTTAATTTGGGTTGTCTGGTCTCCTGCCGTATGCAAACGGTTGATATAAAGTAATTGGCTAAACATCGATTTGCAGAGATCATTAATGATTTCTTTACTTCACTCAAGTCTAGTTTTTTAAATGTTGAAATATTTATACCCTTGGTGAGTGTATTTCCTTTCCTGATTCCTCTTCTAATTTTTATTTTGTTACAGTATGCAATCCTAGTGTAGCAGTCCCATCTATATAAACAATTTTCGAAAATTTTAAACGGATTTTTCCTAAAAGCTTTGATTTGAGAGGTCTTGGATAATCACATACATTTTCACTCAAATTGTCTCTTTGTAATCATGAGTCAAGCATGTCGACAATTGAAATTTTGTTTGTGATATGAATTATAGTATCTATGTAATCAATGGTGGATAATTATATTTTAAATCCAGCTTGCTCACTTCATTGTTTGGGGGTCAAGGTAGAAGCGTTCACGTCACGATCCCTGTCAGGTAATACTTGGTATTGCCTGCGAATTCTACCAATCACTTCGAGGCCGAGCTGAAAGACAACGATGTCCAGAGTCTGATCATCGTGCTTCGAAGAATCGCAAAGAAGAAGACTTCATTGTTTGACCGCTAAATGGTCTCACTGTTCCCTACGCTCGATTTGAACAATTAGCTTGACTAGCCTCTACTGCGGCCTTAAGCTGTCTAGGCCAGGTTTGTTTCTCACAAGTAGATGGGCCGAGAGAACACCCTACAGCTGATTGGCGAGATTCTCTGCAGAGTTGTCACATGACATGACCAGGCAATGGGAATACTAAAATAATCTGTAATTACAGTTTTACATTCCTTTTCAAAATGACTAATGATTGTTGCATCATACCACAATCCAGGTACATTTAATCTGTCATAATTTATGCATTGCTGTAGGTCTACTAATTGTTATTTATCAGCTTGAAATGATGAAATACCCCCTCTGATGTGCATCACTCATTTCAATGCACCGTGAAATCAACCATAGGACTTTTAACAAAGTTACTACGGGCAGCTATGTAAGGCTTTTCTTACTTACATTTATATACACCCCACCGTTGCGTTATTTATTCGTTTCCATGTTTTAACTCAGACTTAACATGTAATGCCAGTTGTTCTGGTCCATCAATTCATCGATTAGCATCGATTATTGAGCACGCTGCGTATACATATAATCACATTTGTAATAATCAATGGTTTCTTATTTGTGTAGTTAATAGTGTGGCCCCTAGTTACTATTGTAGCCGCTACATTCATTATGATATTAAGAAAATAGTTGATTATTGAATTGAATTGTCACCCTGAATCGTGACAATTCGTTGATTTGGCAGGATGAATCTTGTCACCTCTAGGATTGGTGTTGCGATGTAGAAGTTTCTCACTGACATTTACAGGCCTTCACCGAGGTGAATAATAATTGTTACTAAATTGTTTACATCATTATTACCGTATTACATTGTTACCATAGTCTCCGGTTTATAATACAGTACGCTCCGGAAAGTAAGACACACGACAAACCTGTGCCCAGTTTCAATAAACCAATAAAGTTATGCCACATTGGTCTCGCACACATACCTACTGCGTTTGATAGGCTAGACTTTTGCTTTAAAATCCAAGGGGAAAGAGTGCGTCATCTACGTTGTAGAACACCATACATTCATTTGCGTAATGACATATAAAGCATACAAATTGTGCGTAATTCGCATGCGTTTATCGACACGTGTAATCATTTATGTTTTTTTAATCGTTCTCATTGTGCGTAGGAGACCGCACAATCTCTGCGTGTGGCGCAAGTTTCAGTTGGCCAGTAGGTTTGTGTACAGTGCGGTTAAGGCAGTGGGCCAAGAGGCAGGACTTTGGCAGTGACTTCTCTTATGTAACCTGCTCTGTACTGTTCCTAGTAAGGGCCCAATAAAGGGCTGGTAGACGTGAAAAAAGCACCCCACTGAAAGTTACAAACGCTGCTTTAACCCCAACTTCCATACAGTACGAATAGATGCAAAACTAGTTTAACGTTTCACAGGCCGCCGCTTGCACGTCGGTGGGCAAATGCTGAGATGATCGAGGCTCACGCACACCCAGTTGCACGTTCACGGGGATAGCCTAACTTCCTTGGTCATGCATACCGACGAGGTGCTGTTGAGGTACCAGAACATGGAACATTTCCAATGGTGAAAATAAATTATACTGGCTCGTTACCTAAGCTTGTGGTTTATCCTTGGAAAGTGAGGAGAGGGTGGCGATAGGTTATTCACGTTTTGTTTTTAAGCATGTCAGGTAGGGTTGTTGATTAGACCGGTGTTTTTAAAAGGGTTATCTAGTTTAAAAAGTTAGAATCTCGGTTCGGGTGCCTTTCTGTGTGGCGTTTGCATGTTCTCCCCGTGTCTGCGTAGGTTTTCGCCGGGCGCTCCGGTTTCCTCCCACAGTTCAAAGACATGCTGCTGCATAGGTTAGTTGGCCTGCGGACTGTATTGCCCCCGGTGCCATGTGATGGACTCGCGTCTCATCCTAGGTATAGCCCTGCCTTGCATCTTGTGTCTTCCGGGATAGGCATTGGCTCATCACGACCCTGTACAGGATTAAGCGGTTTCTGACAATGGATGGATGGAATATGCTTGTAGGTTGATGTCGGTGACCTACTTTTGAGGAAGAACAATGCTTCAGTGTCTTGAATGCTTGTGCAGCTCGCTTATTGGCCCATGAGCTAAATACTGCTTTTATGGTGCGGCTTGTGCACACACAGCACCATGGGCCATATATTCGATTGTGGCTTCTTCACCGCTGAAACATTTCGTCGGGACATTGATGTTTCCCTGTATGGCGTCTTTGGAGAACACATAGCCACAGCGATCACTTCACCCGTGGGGATTTGTTATTTACCAGTGGTATGGAACATCGTGTGGAATATGCTCTTTGGCAATGGGTCGTAACATTGTGTATGGCTTCAAGTGGTTGGTTGATGCCTGGATTTTGCTCTGATGTAATGAATGATATTGAGACTAGATTTACATGTAGAGCCATTCACATTTGTTATATAACAATTCCTGAGATATATTAGATATATCATGTTTCTTAGAATTGTGCCTTTGCACCACATCTACACAAGGCTAAAATTGTTAAGTGCTTTGTTAGAATCTTCGGGCTTTTAATAGTAATTAGTGGAATGTCTTCCATTTATCATGTTCTTGTAGTTGTTTCAATAATGAGACGGAATTATGAAACCTCACTGTTTGTCCCTTTGTTGATTTGTAATACTGGCCCAGGTAACGACTTCTGATTCTAATGATGTGATTTTGTGAGATATGCCTTGGTGTAATTGTTGTCAATATTTATACTTGGCTCCTGGGTTGGTTGTTTTTGACGTAACTCAAATGAGATTTTTACATTATGCAATGCGTGGCTGCTTAAGTCAAGGCCATCACCACCTAGGGAGAGATTCAAACTGGGTGTGGATTGGCCCATCTAGACTGAGATGCTATCACGCTAACCGTCCTTGGGCCTAGGTCTTTATGAGGCCATAGTGTGGAAGATAAAGTGGGGTGAGGGGTGCCACCTCTGGATCTTGTCACTGGTCCAGTGTAGTCAAGGATGCTGCTGTAGTGCAATGGTTAGCACACTAGACATGCAATTTTAGAGGTCAACACTTTGATTCCCAGGCGCTGCAGTTGAAACAATTGACACAATTCTTAAATCCCACCGTCTCTGTGTAACCCAGCAGTATAAATGGGTCCAGTAGATTTCATCGGGAGGCTGTGTGTGGTGGGGTAAAGTGTTGGTACTGCAGTTTCTTTAAAGACATCTTACCGTGGAGGAGTAGGCCCAAATACCCTTCTTATGGACTTTCTAGAGCTCTCTGTAATGGAGACCTTCTGGCAGCAGTGGTGCGAGATAGAAATTGCAGGGACAATAACCTTTTACTTTTAACAGAGGCGTCTGCGTGTAGACCTCCTTGGGGTGGTTTGATTTGTAGATTTTACACAGAACCCTTACGTCTGGACATTTCAAGGTTGGAATTGGACATGTTGTAGTAAACAGCCACGCATTAGGTAATGGTGATAATAATATAAATATATTGTATTATTCACTTACTCAGGAAAGGCACGCTGAGTCCTCGGACGCTTTCTAGTGGGTCCTGCATTGGGTTTTTATTTTAAGATGTTTTCAGCCAGTTTATGTGTGTTTATACATGTGGGAGGAAACCAGAGCACCTATCTCTGTAGAAATGGTAACAGATGGCGATTAGTCCACTTGCTGTACTGGCTTCTGGCGAGCCAAGGTATGGCACCTTTACACCCAAGGGAAGGGAGTTTCGCGTTTCACAACATTTGCGCGATCCACCAACCCTCACCTTCACAGTGGATGTGTGCAGTCACCACCACACTACAAACTGCCAGTGCCCTGTGGGCTTTTGTTTTCTTTTTGTACCCAATTATACCTTCTCATTCACAGCCACTGAATGGACGGACTTAAACGTAGTTGTTTTTGTTTTGTGTCATTTATTTTCACAGCATTCTTGGGTCGTTCACAAGGCAGGGTATTGAGTCTTATTAAACCGATGCAAAATCTTGGCGTAGGCAGTGACCTACATTTTCAAAGCTTTTTTTTTTAGTCCTATGCTGCAGCCTGAATCTGTGGATTGCTACGTGTTTTTCAGATTTTATTACCCTGTTTCCAGTGAAAACAGGAAAAGGTCTGAATGAGCACTTCCGGTCATAGGCGGAGGTGGGGGTAAGCATGGGGTTTACCAATGTTTTCAAACCGCTACTTGGCGTAGAAGGCTGTGCCTATGTGGCTATGTTATGTAATAAAATCACTATGCAACATGCAGCTGTGTGTTTCATAGATAATGTACGTAAAAATGTACTGCACATTTATTTGCAGACGTATATATTTATAGCAGCGGTGCAGTAGCTTTTTACTTAATGTAATTTCTAACTTCTAACTTTCCTAATGTAATTTATAATTTCTAACTCTTGTAGGCGATTCAAAACAGAAAACTGCTTTGAAGCGAC
Source organism: Geotria australis (assembly GCA_036362915.1). Lineage (NCBI taxonomy): Eukaryota > Metazoa > Chordata > Hyperoartia > Petromyzontiformes > Geotriidae > Geotria > Geotria australis. The sequence continues at coordinate 5,912,704 of JAZEWU010000016.1, forward strand.
TGCTCCACACATGACCGTGAAATTTCAAACAAATAGAATGGCTTAAACATTCTGCTGGTTTTCACAGCTTTTGCTGTATGAATTTCTACTTGCTCGTTATAAAATGTGTTTTTGAGCCGTTAAAAATTACGTAAGTGCGATACGTTGCAGCCGGCCTAGTGGTCTGGCAATATACAGCTTGAGTCACAGTCTACGGTTTCCTGGTTGTAACCCCAACTCCTGCCTCTGTTAGTCATCAAGATAAACACTGTTTGGGCACAGCGTAAAACACTGCGATGCCTGCACGCTTCTCTCGCCCATCAAAGATGTAATTTGCTGTTTAGCAACATGCGACGTGCCTTATAATAATAATAAATACAATTTATAACGCTTGCATATTCATCCAGTGTCGAAGGTATTTGAAAAGAGAACATTTCAGAGGTGTGAGAACACCTCAGAGAGGCAGGGGGAAGGCAGCCACACAATTAGCCGGGACCAACATTTGCAGAGCTATACTTAAGTCATTTATACATTTAAACACCGTTGCACTTTTTCATCATCAAAAGCCGAGTTTAGTTCACGTACTAAATAAATAATTACGCATTTGAGTAATTACAACTTTTATTAATAAATGCTACAATGGAATAGTTTTGGATACAAGCAAGCTGCAAAAGTGTTTTTTGTGCGTTTTCTTCGCAAATTGCCCTTCATCTTTGAAACAGGAGCTAATCATGGCCTACTGCCAACTACTTTTGTCCAATGAAATGTTTCATCAAGACCCATATGGGAGAAGAGCTTTGGCAACAAAATAATTCAAATTTTATGGATATTGTAATACATTCATCAGCCTGTCGGCACAAATAACAATAGTAATGATATGTGTTCTGCTGGGATAATAATAATAATAATCGCTCCATGCCATAGTGAGGTTTTGTTCCTAACCAGGGTTTTGTGACATGCATCCACGCATGTGTGTTTATTGTGCATGCCTACATAATAATATAATATGGCTTTGCATGGTGTCTAAATATGACCACTGCATATCAAGATGCTGCATAGAAACAGTGAGTGTTTATTTTGTTTAGAGAGCAGTCGGTCAAAGAACATACGGAGCCTGGACTTGATGGGGGTAGGCCGACAACAGCATGGATGGCTAAGCGAGAGAGAGAGGCGCACACGACTATAGGGGCAGTAGAGGAATGTGAACACGTGTATTTGTGGTGTTGGAGGTGGCAGTGTAGTGGTTAGCGCACCGCAATGTGGACCCGGGCACCCAAGTTCAATATCCAGCCACGGCTAACATCAATGGTGATTATCAGAACCGGTCCTGGTTCTCCGCTCGTTCAACTCAGCCTTAATTGAGTGCATGTTGCAGTGTGTAAATATCAGCACTCGGGAGACAAAGGCAGCCCAGGCATGGTGCTGGTCACACTAGCTCCTCTCGTGCTCCGTATCGGCCTTAACGGGCGCTCGCTACTACACCAGTCTCTCGATGGCTGTATACAAGGGTGTCTCTGTCTTCGTGTGTGGTGTGACGTGTACAGTCCCTCAAGAGGGTCTGAAGAGCCAGGGCTGCTTCGAAGAGATGCGGATCAGCTACATCCGGGAGTTGAACCGGACCATCGCCCGGACGGAGAAGAATGCCGTGCAGTGCTGGCAGCGGTTCTACCAGCTCACCAAGCTGTTGGACTGCATGCAGGATGTACGTACGGCTGTGCGCGCGCATACGCACGGGATTGTATGCACTCATGATTGTACGCGATGTCTCCTTGGGTTCAATTGAGCGCCACTTTATATAGCACAAGTAATGAACGCTTCCACTGTTTTCCCGTGTGACACCATTCAGGCGCGGCTATTCTGAATTTCACAGCAGACTATATACCTCCAGATTCAATGGTTTAACCGGATTAGTCGACTTAATTACTGAGTGTAGCCTACAAGTCGGGCTCAGATCGTTGCAAAGAAGAATTTTTTGTTTAGCGTTTGTCACATGGTATGGACACTGCAAACCATACTAAGCAATGAAAGTTATTAATATCAATTGGGCAACTAACATGTGCCCTGTTAGATTTCTTAGATTTCAGTTTGTAGGTAGATTTAAGAGTTTTCCGTAATAGATGTTTGTTATTACAGCAGAAAATACCCAGATAGCTTGCAAGCTCTTGAAGTGGGATTCCTGCGATACAACAAACGTACGAACTAACCAACATAAACAATATATAAAGTCAGAAGGCAATAACAACGAATAGACAGCGTTAAATTGTGCACAGGACAAAACTGTCCAATATTTCCAATAGATTAATAAAAATGTGCTTTATTTTCTAAATAAGAATTATCACGAGATTATTCCTGATTATAATGTTATATTATTTGTAAAACAAAGTATTGCTGGCTGGCACGCGGGCAGACAATTGTATGGTGATGACGTCACCCACATCCCACAGCGTTGAGCAGGGTGCGTGCTCCCTCCACTGCAACCCCGTCATATATCCCGTGGATATCCACGGGCAGTGCTAATTAGCACCGGCAGTGCGAGTATATTTTGATATGACACGTGATTAAATGTGTCTTTGTAATGGTGTTCCAGATTTAATATGCCCCCGTTGCTCTATCTGTGGAATGATTGTACAAAATGTTGAGCTATAAGGGAGTGGGTTAATTCATTTTATGGTGAAGCTGTTCAGATGTCACTTGCCACTGATGTTAGCCATGGTTGGGGGAATTGTACTCAGGTCACCGGGTTCCTAGCGCAGTGTGTTAACTGCCATGTGACAGTATAAACAATAAGGTGTAAATTGTGTACACTTTATTTTCGTTTTAAATCGATAGCACTTGGCATACCTTTCCTGGTGGTGCCATGCTTATTTATAAACTTGATTTTCAATATAGAGTGTAAGGCAGGCCTTATAAACACATGACTGCAAAACCTTTGAGTGGGGGTTGGGGTGGGAGTGGTGAATTCATAAACGTAGAGACTGGTATTTTCCATATGCATGCCCCATCTATGCTTATTTGCATAAGCTCAGCTGAATGTACATGCAACATACTGCACATGTATTGGTAGTGAGGCTCCAGATAAAGATTATCATTACCATGTCAACTGAGATTGTAATCCATTTCCCTCTAAATTATGCTACCAATATTCACACACTCTAATAATTTTCTAGATAAATGAGTGCAGAACCTAGTAATCTGTACGCACCATGCCTTAATACAGATTCAAATCTTTTAAAGCATGCTGAATGTGGGGTTATTCCGGTTCACGTGTTACTGAATACGTGATTAATGGTGCCAGTTGCGTAAGGTGGCATGCAATACCTTTAGTTTGGAGTTGACGTCTTCTTTAAGCATGAGGGCGTCTACTAAACAACGGCATACATTGCCAACAGAACATCATTAGTGGCCACAGTTCTCGTGGGTTCAATCGAGGGCCTGTGTACCTTTGTATTATCTGGCACCCATGCGTGACACTTACTACACTTTCTTCAATTAATGTATATCCTTCTGTGTCTAATTGGGATCCTAGTAAATGTACCATCAACATGATTGTATTTGTAGCTCTCATTATATTGAATCTAATTCGAAGCTGGCAGACAATTATTTGTAATAAAATATAAAACATTTACCCTGCTGGTTATGGCAATCTTAAATGTTCATAAACAAAACATTGTTTTTGTTCACCGGGTAATATTACAGATGAATATTAAGGCATCTCTTATCAGTATGCTCAGTTGCTAAACCTTATCAGCGACTGAAATTTAATTTACATTTTCATCTGTGAAAATTTTGAATTTTTCTACATTTGCATTGTACGGCAAACAAAAAATATTCTACAGCCGGTTATGGCTTGCGTTTTAAAATCCGGACTAGATGGCAGACTGACTGCTGCAGGCTATGCTAAGCCTGTGAGTTTGAATGGGAACCCAGTGACCTCTTGGAAGTTACTGGAACAGATTAACAAATCAGAGTCTAGTAAACTGCCAACCCAAGTAACCATTTATCTGTAAATGATCATTAGTGAACTGACAGCTAAAGGCAGGCACACTGAAGGTTATGTTTATTACAAGTTACGTTAGACTAAGGTTATTTATCTTTATTTACATGGCTGTTATGTAAGCTGGTGTTGTGTGTATATATTGTAGGTGTACCAAAAAATATAATGTATGTTGTAAAGTTTAAATAGTATGTAATTGGACAGAATCCTGGATACGTGTAGATGCCACTATATTCGGGTAGCATCTGCACGTTGGTATGTGGCAGTTTTTCCATATGTAGTCACTAGAATATAGGACCAAGCAACTATTGCAAGGTGTATCTTTTTTTCTGAAGTGGTTAATCGTGTTCCAGTTAATTATGGTCACAGCAGTGATTTTAATTTGCAGCACTTGTTCTTTTTTGTGTATGGGTAATCTCAATTGTAGGTCATTTTAATTTCAATTTGTTGTTTTTCAAAATTAGTGCACAAGTTTGCATTGTGCATGGATCCCTGAAATGGTTCAGTAATTAATATTATTCTAAAACCAAGTCAACATTTGAGTCCTAATAATTGTGAAAAGTCTATGATATATTTGCTTAACTGGTATAACTGACCAGGCACGTAAAGGGTAGATAGACACTTGAAAGTCATGGAAGCCACAGTCATGTCTTATTCGTGACTTTTATTTTTAAAAAGTAAAGAAAACAAATCATGTCATCAAAATGAAAAAGTATGAGAGCAACGGAAAACATTGGATTAGTATTATAAATTCTGAATAGGAATTCCGTGGTTAATATTGCAAAGAATATATACAGTGAATGGACAAGAATACAAATGAGAACTACTTATGGCACATAGAATGATCTACTATTACTTATTAGTTGAGACAAAGGATTAGCGGAGATTGATGGACACAACCTTGCGTATAATTACAGCTACTGTATTCATTAGGTTGATTAGTATTCACACGTTCAGTCATTGTTTGATGCATGCCTGGCCTCGGCTTTCAAATGGTTAAGCATTCAGCAAATGCACAATCTGGGCTGCGGCTGCCAGCATGTCACGGTGACCCAGCAGGTTACTGCCAGCCCACAGATCCTCTGGCACTGCGATGACGGCTAGGAATATGTTTTTTTGCCTCGAGGAGTCTTAGTGGATTGCAGATGTCCATGAATACTTTTAGGGGCTGTGCCCCATTTACAGACGCCGAACAGCGTTGTGTTCATTGGCACTCTTGCTTTGCCTGATGTTATTTTGAAAGTATTGCACTGTCAATTCAGCCCTCTGTTTAAGAACTGCCGTTAACAAGGGTTAAAATAACAAATATTTGTTGTGATTTTTATAGGGAGTAGCAGTTGTACCAAAACAAATTATGAAAGCTTGCTTCCACTTGACATCCATAGCTGTCAAGAGAAAATGTTTTGGGTTCATCTGTACCCTGGAGGCAGAGTTAAACTACCATATATTTGTGTTGGGAATTGTCTTAAATGTTAAGCTTCCTGAATGTAGATAATTTTATTAATATGTTTTGGGGTATTTAGTTGGTGAATTTACTATTTATCTTCTATAGCTGTCCTTGCCAATCTATTGTTATTGGTAATATTTTTGGTATATCAATGATTGATTCTTAAAGGCATAGAATTGACAAAAGAAGAGTTGCATTTTGATCGAGATTAATCCGATTGGCATGCAGCACCTACTGTATCACACGACAGATTCTAACGTGGTTGGCTCGTTGCAGCCATCACAAGGCACCACCAGCAGGCCGCGTCAGTCAATACACGGTACCAACAAAACTACAGGCGCAGAGCTGGAGCGTTATGCTTTTTGTTAGACATTTTTTTTTAATAAATAATGAACAATGATACAATGTATATTGCGCGCAAATTCCACGCCTTGTTGGGTACGAGACTCGGATATAGAGGCGGAAGGAGACCACAGAGAGGTGGGGGGGAGGGTAGCCAAGCAGCCAGCTGGCACTAACATTTGCTAGACACTGCATCCTATATATTATGTTATGGGCCAATGAAGTTCTGGTTGGAAACCGGAGAACCCGGAGGAAACCCACGCAGAACACGAGGGGAACACACAAACTGCACACAGAAAGGTGCCTGAGGCAGGAATCGAACTGCCTTGGGCAGCACTTTCTTTCTGTGAGGCGCAGATGTTACCACTGTACCACCTTGCTGCCGCCCATTTTGATAACTGCAGCAAAGCAATTGGTAACACTAAAAACCAAAATGAAAAACTTAACTGTAACGGATGTAACGTGGGTGTGTCGGTATGTGCGATAATAATAATTGTATTACATTGATATAGCGCCTTTCACCTGAAGGCTCAACCAATGGGTCATGACCCCCCAGTGGGCCATGAGTGCCACCTAGTGGTCCGTAGAGACCCATACTCAATTGGGCAAAGTGGGCCTTGAGGTGCAAATGGTTGAGATCCCCTGCTAAATATTATGATGTTATCTACCAATTAATTAATGAGTGTTTTTTAGTTGTGGGAGGAAACCGGAGAACCTGGAGGAAATCCACACAGAACAGGGGCAGAATGCACAAACTCCGCACAAAAGGCGCCCGAGGCAGGAATCGTAATGCAGTGGGTGTTGTGTGTCGTGGCTGCGTAGTGGTTAGAGCACAGTGGTAAGGACCTGGAGACCTGAGTTTGATTAGAGGCTATGGCTAACACCAGTGGCAAGTGACATCAGAATCGGTCCTGAACTTTTCCTAGGTTAACTCATCCTTAAATGATAACCTGGTGCGGAGTATAAATAACAACATCGGGAAGACGTGCAACCCCTAATGTGCCATGCCAGCCTACATAGGTGCTCACCAAGAGCACTGTCCAACAGCTAAGGCCATACTGGGGATCTTTGTCTTTTGTGCAATGCATGTGCATCGGCTGAGTGATGTCTGCCTCGCCGTGCTCTGTACGGCCCTGGTCGTGCAAGCTGCGCGGTAAACGTTGTGCGCCCTCCTCGGTCTGCTGCGACTAACGCTGTGTGACCGTGTCTTCCATGATGTGTGCTCCAGCTGGTGGGCAAGCTGCTGGAGTTCTGCTTCGCAACTTTCACGCAGACGCAAGTGTGGAGCGTGGAGTTTCCCGATATGATGGCCGAGATCATCAGCGCGCAGTTGCCTCGCATCATGGCCGGAGAAGCCCGGGCACTCCGCTTCCACAAGAAATGAGCCACCCTTGTGGCTGGCAAGTGCTTGATTATGGGGGAAAAGTGTCAGTTTTGGCTTTGCCACAGCACCCTTTGTAACCAGTCAGAACATGCACTTCGAGAAAGATTACAGCCCATTTAATTATCAGTGCATGTTATCTGTTATGGAGATATTGAGGCTGCTGTCTGGCCATAGTTTCCACTAGAAAGCCATCCCCATTTGCAATTACCCTTCAGCTTCAGATGTATCCTGTGACCCAAACTCTAAACTAATTCTGAATGAACTTCAGTATTTTCAGAAGCAATGTTTGCAGTAAGGGTTTTGTGAATACCAGAATAGAAGCACCTTCAGTCTGTACCATACATGTTTCAGACACAAGGGCACATCCTACAATCTACCCATTCATTTTTCAAAAAATCAAGAAAAGTGTTGACCGTCACATAGAACTGTATCATACCGCCTTGTCCTTTCTCTTTCCATGGAAAAATGGCCTTCAAGAGAAACGGTTTGTATTTTCAGCTTTACATTGCAGCTCCTAGCCCTTTTAAGAGCAAAATCCACCCATTTAAACCCACAGGAGACTGTTCATGCCATACTTTTAGACTTGGCCAAGCTAAATGAATTAGCTTTAATAGTCAACGAAAATTAATCTTTAATTTTGTTTGTTATTAATATACTTGCTCAAAACATATTTTCAGATGTATATGCTTTTCATTTGCTACTTGGATGGTGGCATTTGCCTGCAAGCTTGTCTTGCTTGGCCCTATCTGCTTTCGGAGCCAGAACTTACTGTTCATTGCTCAACACAGCTGCTGTAGAAGCAGCGCCAAGCATCTGCACAGTTACAACCATGGCTCCAAATGCATTAAAAATAGGCAACCTTACAAAGCTAAAGAAGCCATTTGTCATAATGTACCTCCGTTTAATTCAGAGTTACCCTATGAATAAGAGAGGCCCCTCTCCCTTGGGCAATTGGCTGTCTATATTGCTGATTTGATGTGAAATGTTGTACAGGCCAATGATGTAGGCCGCTCCATTAAAGCACCACACAGAAATTAGTGATTGGCTAAACGCAGTGCTACAGTGGCAACACTCGCCCTCCTCACTAGAAAATATAGTGATGCTGGAGGTTAACATTTTTAATAGACTTCATTTTTTTTAGATTGCACAGATGTGCATTACGAGCCATCATAAATGTATGATTGCAAGGTCTAATGAGTAAACAAAATGCGTACTTGCAGAGGTCATTCTTTCCAAGTGATAGTTCTACATTCTGGAATTTAAATGTAAAAATATCAAATTATGGTTACACTATATTATTAACATTACATGGGGAATCTCACAGGTTTTTTTTTATTATTGTCAGTATATTTGTTTTATTGGGAAAGCCGTGTAACATTTTTACATTGTGTCACTTGTAGCTACAGTAGTATTGTAAAGAAATCGCAAGAGAATTTGTCGTTGAGCACTTTGAAAAGTCATTGTTAGGGCTATCGATTTGTCAAAGTCAGCCAAACACTAAAGAAATAAATTGCAAGGTGGTCAGAAAGAATAGTTTGTCTTTACTCTTAGTAGAACACTGGACACAATAATAGTGCTTGCTTGTGAATTTCACAGTTTTTTTTAATGGCTTTCCTAGGTAATGCTTTTAAAAGATTTACATGCATCGTCATCCATCGGTCGGAATTAGAAGTCAAGTGGTGGTTAGGTGTGCGAGACACTCGCATCATTCACAGCCACGGCAGACTTACGGGTGCTTCGGCTTGGGACTGGAATGTAGCTGAAAGGCAACGGATGATGGTGAGGGCACAGACAAACAATACGGCATGTCACGACGAGGTACCGAAGCCACAGTTACAATATTGCATACTGTAACGATGGCAAACTGTAGGAATCTATTCTCTCGTCGACTTGTGCTGGATCGTTAGCCCTGGTAATCGTTATCCTGAGCGACAAGACAAGATGGTGTAAAAAAATATATAATTATTATAATTATAATAACAGGTCAGTCACAATGCTATAATTGCGACACTAAGTACAGTTATGAGTCCCTCCTGCATTCACAACATCATACTAGTAGAGCAGGTGAGCTTCAGTGGCTTAAAATGTAATCTTTTCATCTCCATGGCTTTGCAGGTGCAAAAAACTAAAAACAGAAAATGGGTGTCGCGATTGTCATGGTTATATCATTTGTGATTTTTATTTTTAAATTCTTTCGTGTGCAAGAGGAGGGAACAAGGCACTTCACTTGCTCATGTGTGAGAACAGCTGAAGAATTATCTTTGGAATTTTTTTTGTATTTAATGATTGTGGAGCACTACTTTCCTAAATTCTTGTTTGTGTAGCTGGGAATGGGCAGCACGCTTAAGCTTAAAGAGAGGGTTTCAGGATGGCTTGCGTCATGAGCGATGGAGGTGCACCTGCTTGTACGTATTTGGCGAGATCGATACCTGAGTAATCTCTCTAGGTGTTGGTTAACTGATTTCTTTATTTTTTCCCGTGATGTTTCTCTCTTTTTTTTTCTTAAAATGTTTTTATTCTGTTCAGTCATTAAATTAAAGTGTTGTCCAAAAAAAGTTTGTAATTTATAAAAAGAATTAACTCCAAAATACTAACAGACGACAATCATATTCATAGAATGTTTAAAACATGTTATTTTGTTTAAAAAAATAAACAAAGAATAGATATGGTATAGAGTTTTATATTTAATATATATTTGGCCATCTTGCTAGGTATTACACAGAATGCACGTACGCAATGAAAGACATGGATCGGCTGCCTTGGCAGCGTCACTTCACACTTAACAGCACTTGTTACTCGGCAACAGGAAATAAAGCACCTCTCGCCAATTACGTACCAAATGTGAAGATCCTCATTTTGTATGTTTAATATACTCATAATTATTGGTGATGAAGGTGGTTTTATTTTGTTTTTGTTTGGGTAACTGCCATTTCCGTAATTTTTTATTTACAGATGCAAAAAAGTAATGTAGCCCAGGGTTGCATTCTGTTGGACGGAAGTTGGTCGATCATGGAAGGGTATCTGAAGTAAATGTAAAAACGTTGCATGCCGTAATTTTAAATGCAATTTTCTTGGGATCTGAATGTATATAAGGAGAAAAGAAGTGCAGCATTATGAGTATGTCAAACATCGATTGTTTTGTTTAAAAGGCTTTCGAGATAAATGCGACGACGTGATTGGCAGCTGTGTTGACGTGGGGGTCAAATGGTTAACGGTCAGAGATGTCGGTGGTGAAACAGGAGTTTATAGTGAAGGGGTCGAGTGAATGGGTGCAGTGAAAACGCTGGAGGCCAGGCGTTGAGTACGGTGTTGGCCATGACTCCCAGCAGCGATGGGATCTGTGTAGCCGTGGTTGCGTCATCAAGGTATGGCTGTTAAGAGCCGTTTTCAGTAACCACTGGTACACATTTTAAGGTTTTACATTTTTACAAATATTGTACAGTGGATGCTTTTTTTGGCCTAAGCATGCTTCTAATTTTTTGAGGAAAAAAATGGACTAACTAAAATGAATAGATTATATACGGTGGTGCCTTGCATATTGGGATAACAGATAAAAAAAATATATGTCATATTTTTGCTGTGATTATGTACGTTTAAAAAAAGCACTTGCTAAGATGTTAAGTTTTACTATTTTCATGTCAAGTACTTAATGACCCTTAATTTCCAAAGTACGTTTTTATTTCTGATGGTCTAATAATTCAGGCTCGCGGCAATAGTCTGTAGTTGGACGACATGGTAATCAGACTCAACGTGCTCCTGCTGACCACAAGGCTAATTCCTGTAGGCTTTTTGTTTGCATCTGCTCTGTATACAAACTATTAGTGATAAAAGAAACCCCTGTTGTTATTCTTTATTTGACGTTGGTTTGTGCTTATTTCACATATTATAAGACACATGCTGTGCATAGCGTCAAAAGTTGGTATGCAGTCGTGCCGTCATTCATCAGCGTTGTTGTCGTCGTCATTCAGCAGTTGTTCACTTATTGCCATTAATAATAACGATCACTTCCTGCTGTTAAGCAGTGCACAAAGGCACGCCGAGCAAAGACTTTGTAATCGACTCTTGTGTTAATACATACATGTGGATATTTTTTTCCCAAGATGGTATCTTTGGTTTACTTTGGCATCCCTGATTTTGGGGAATATCCCAAAACATTAAATTGTGTTCTCTGGACGGAGTCGAGGGTATGGTCTGTGTGCGTGGAAAAGTGTCCCCATAGCAGAAGCACTTGACACCGCGTTTGAGCGTACATTGGCTCTTGAACTCACATCTCATAAGAAAAAAATAATTTCATTATCTTTGCGTGACTCATACATGTGTTTTTCCTCGGGTGTTTTTTCAGGACAAAACTTCTCAATGTCAGACTTTCGAGTGTGTTTTGCATATAAGCCTAAGACGCAGAAATCTTCGTCAGCACTACAGTTTAAAGCACCGCAATGCAGTACTGTGGCTATCGGCACATCTCAACCACCCTCTCTTACCTCGACTCGGCTAGCCTCATGTTTGTGTTTGCATCAGTGGCTTAGGAGTAGATGAATGCCACTTTCATCTGCACTGGGATGAGCTCTTAGCTCCTGCTTGAGCCATGCGTTCGTAATCAACTCTGTGTCAGCTTTTCATTCAGCTGAAGACCTGATGGGTGCATCTGGTGATTTATTCTAATGATAAAAAAACTCAACCGAAAGAACTACATTTTAAAATTTGCACCACCTAAGTGTTATGTACTAACTTTGTATCTTCATAGTGAGGCTCTGTTTATGAGTTTAGGTCATGTGAAAAGGTGTGTAAGCGAAGTGCACCCGTCGATATGCCGGAGAAAACGAGCGAAACGTCGGTGCCATTTTTTGAGGTAAGTGATGCATGTGCTCGCTCGTTTGCTCCGGCATATCGACGGGTGCACTTCACTTACACACCTTTTCACATGACCTAAACTCATAAACAGAGCCTCACTATGAACGTTGTATCTCTTTGATGAATTAAGTCGTTGAAAACACTGGGGAAGACTAAGAAGTCAGTCGGTTTGTATAGACAAATTAGTTGTGGTCTTGTGAGAAAAAAAGGTCTACATTCACATGGAAGACAGCTGGGGCATAAGACTCAATTGCCAAGTCGTGTGTAGCTGTTTTAAAGCAAATAACTTAAGTTATGTGTTAAACTAGTGCAAAACACATGCATATTTCTGTAGAGCGACCTACATTTTGAATTAGCATATTAATGTGACAATCGCATTAAATGTACTGATTTAGGTTTTCACTGCTCGATTCATGATGGTTGCTTTTCAGAGCTGTTCTTTCAGGATAGTCGTGTCGGCCACAGAAGGTATAACTAAAATGTAGACAGACCAGGGAGCCACCATTGAAACTAACAGGAACCAACCGGAAAACTTAACGAAAGTCCCACCCCTTGTTAGGTACCACCTGTCCAGAGGCTGACCATCGTGCTTCGAAGAATCGCAAAGAAGAAGACTCAACCTGACACTCAACGCCTGAAGATGCTTCAAACGTAGGAGGTGACACGTCGCGAAGGAGAGAGGGATAGTGCTTGACAGCTATCCCGAAAGAACAGCTTCGAAAAGCAACCATCAATTACATGAAAATCATAGACTTTTTTGTCAATCCAGTGCTAGATTCTCAACTCCCCACACCACGGCAGTGATGGAGCGTGTTTGATTATACTTCACCACGCTTAGCATGGGTTAGTCGTAGTGGTGGGTGCGTCCAGAACCGGTTCAGATATCGCTTGCCGCTGATGTTAAACATGGGTGGAAATGAAAATTAGGGCACCGGGTTAACAGCACAATGCGCTACCCAAATTCTGTTAAACCACGCGTACAGTTTTCTTGTGCCATGCGCTATAATTACACACGCAGAAAAACCATGCATACTAAGATTAGTTTCCGCAATTGCTACGGTTTGGCAAACAAAGGTGGGAAATGTACTCTTGAGAAGTATGTTTCTCATATTGGGGTTCCAGGGATACTGTAGCAGGGCTGTCCAGGCCCCCAAATACTAGGGTTTCCGTATGGTGACCTTGGTGGCAAGAGCATGATGACCGTAGGAGTGTTGACCAAAGTGGCTATGTTAATGAGCCTCTATCCATGAAGGAGTGTGTGTGTCCTATATTCCACGTGGCCAACCGCAGTAGTTTGGTTCGGTAAGCGGGAGCGGGGGCACGGTGCCCTGGCTCCGTCAAATGAGGTTTGGCCAGAAGCTGTAAAACGCATTTTCTCGGTCTGGCCTCCAGTATAAGCTTAAGTGTGTCGACGGCGGTATTTGGTGGAATCAGAAAACGCCTCCGGCGGGCCAGGCTGCATTGGCTGGGTCATGTTGCCCGCATGCCCAGCCAATGCATGCCCAAACTGTTAAGAGGTGTGTCCTATGGGCGGTGCATAGTGTATCAGGTGCGGGGTGAGAGTGGTTACCGCTTGCGAGTTTCGTAAATTGTCGCGATGAGCTTGTTTAGAAGAGGAGAAAAGTGTTTAATGGAAGTTGCCGAATAGTTCAGTAGAAAATGGTTTGGTGGCAATGCAGCGTAAAGGGGGAGAACATAGTTTGTACGTCATAGTGCTTGTGGAGTTAAGGTTGTTTGGTGCACTGGTCACGCACAAGGGTCTATGTTAGTTGAACGTGTGCGGCTGTAATATTGTTTATTGGTTGTATATTTCTAAGTGGGAAAATTATTGATGCACACGTTCTTTAGTAGTTTATGCAGCGCAATTGTTTGCGGGTAATTGTGGAGCAGTAGCAAAAATAAATAAAATATATAGATTGTCATTTTTTTTTAGAAGTATAGTTTATATGTTGTATTTGAGCATGTTGGAAATGAATGTCCAGCCTTTGAACCACCACCCTTGCCCGTAGTCCCATGTCCATGTCCATGTCTTGCCGTTTACATGTGTCTCTGGACTCTGTCCATCTTTCCTTGTCCGTAACCGTGGGTTGTCTCACGCGAGATTCGAACCCGTGTCCTCTGGCACACAGCTTTCGCACCCCAAGCCTGAGAGCTCTACCACTGAGCCACTACAGCTTGTCTAAAGATCTGGGTTTCTCTGGGCCCCAAGTAGATCAGAAATAGGGTGATAGTTTATTTTTCAAAAATGTTTGTTTCAACGGCATTCGATCAGTATACTGATCATTCTATTGATCACGGCGTTCGGCACCCGTCACTCACGAGAGCTTACCTTGCCGATTTTTATTTGGGGATTAAAATAATCCACGGGCGGGATTTGAACCCACGGTCCTCGCTGCAGTCAAATCTCTGGAACGGGGCCGTACCTGTTGAGCCACACGAGCAGCCACGGTAGAGATGTGCTCGTTGGTTTATATAAATATGACCACCTGCTATGTATTCTGGACGCAAGTTCCGAAATAGGTTTTTTCGGAACTTCAGATTACTTTATCGCCTAAATGTTTGGGGCGGGCCAGCTGCTGCCCAAACCCTGTGGTTGGCTGAAGACCCGAACCACACAAGGGGATAGTGCATCCAGCATTCCAGATAAAATCAAAGGTGTACTGCCATCCATCCCCTGGCCAACTCGCAGCCTACACTTACAACACGGTATATTCCCCGGCAGACTTCCACCCCAGCATTAATCGTATGACGCCTCGGTCATCTGCTCCAGGGCTCCTTTAGCAGCCGACACTGAGTCGCCGTTCGTGACCGTGTAACCGTGTAACGGACGTGATTATGACTAATCATCCGCAAACGTCCTGGATGCACCTCGTCACACGCCTGAGCTTAGCTCGGGAATGTCCTGGGGCTCTTGAGTTTAGCTTTGCACCCAATATTGTCATAACTCATTCAGATCGAATTATAAAATGGGCCATGTCCCATCCTTCCTTCTTTCTCTGCCTTTTGTCTAACCATAACCTGTGTCCCTAGGTCTCCCCCTCCCTCCCTCCGTGTTTGTCTTTAAGGAAGTGACGGCCATCTTAGGGGACGCTGGCAGATTTTTGCCAGCGTCCCCTAAGATGGCCGTCAGATTGCCAGTTTCACGGCCTTTCAGTATATTCGAAGCAGCCTTAATCATTTAATTGTTGTGTTCCTTTGGTTTTTATTAATTATCCCTGTGCTTGAAACCAGGTTGAGCGTTCGAATCCAGCTCTCTTCACATTATCATTCATTCATCCATTTTCAGAAACCGCTTAATCCTGTACAGGGTCGCGGTGAGCCGGAGCCTATCCCGGCAGACACAGGGCGCAAGGCAGGGGAACACCAAGGATGGGACGCCAGTCCATCGCATCTTCACATTATATTTTTGTTAATTAAATTAACTTCACGTTAGGGTTGCCAGGTATCTGTTTATTTCCAGGATTGTCTTTTCTAATAACAAAATAATTCCATGGGGATTTATTTTGTCAAGAAACACTTTTTAAAATAAATACTTGAAATAAACTGGATTTTAACCCAGTGCATTACATTGGCGAGTACAGACTCATCCCACTGAGCCACAGAGCTGCTGCATCCACCTGGTGCCCGGTAACGCTTTCATAAACGTTCCCCGGCATTGTTGACATTGAGCAAAAGTTCCACAGACAACTCCTTGATTGTATGCCCCCAAGACTCAAGTATAGGGCCTAGTACTGAGAAATGTGAGAAAGGAAGACATCTTAAATATGTAACAGATTAAATAAACGTTTGATTCAAATTAACTATAACGTGTCGACGGTCGTCGACAGGGCACAGTGGATGATGAAAAATAATGTCGATCGGCGTCGACAGGGCACTGAAAGAGTTAATCAACATTACGCACAGTGTTTACACGTAACAGGTTCTCTACTCTGGTCTCGCTTATTAAAACACGGATCCGCATTCACACCACCTTGTGGGACTGTTTAATGTCACTCTTTGAGTGGTTGCCCCCCCCCTGAAATGGATGCCCAGGGCCGTCGCCCCCTCCGCGCCCCTCTCTGCACGCCACTGCCCCCAACTCATCCCCCGAGCGCTTGGCCCACTCGAGATCCCCGCCGCTCTGTTCGCCAGGTCCAGCTTGTTGGCCGCCCTCAGGATCCTCCTAATGGCGCCGGGCTCCCCTTCGCCCAGGCGGCCGGCCCCGGCCAGCGCCAGCAGGGCCTCCTCGCTGCTCCAGCTCGCCACGGGGTTGAAGACGAAACGGACGAGGTCGCAGTGATTGACGACGACGAGGAAGAAGATGAGGAGGAAGGGGGGTTTAATGGTAAGGAGGAGGAGGCCATCTTCTGTAAGGACACGGGTCTCAGCGAACTACAGTTGTTTCCTGTATTAATATCCTGCACCCACGGTAACCCTTGGCATAAGTTAGCATATTTACTCTGGAACCTGCTGCCACAGCATCCAGAAACCTAAAGACACTTTCCTGCTCAAAAGAGAAGTAACGACAGTGTGCCTTCGTTTAATTTTTGATCAATACTAACAGCTACGTGGAACTGGAATGGCTGGGTTCTGAGAGTTTGAAGGGTCATAAAATGTTTTATTTTTTTCAATCAATAAGAGTCCTAATTGGTTAGCGTTAACGGCAGTCTGGTAAACCTTAAGCATTGAATGACAGCTTTTGTTAAACTGCCGCCCTTGAATGTTAACCCAGTTCCATCAGTTGGCTTACATCAACAAATTGCAGTTCCACAGCATTCGCAAAAGTAAGTGCTTATGTGCTCCATCATGTAAGGATGTAAATTTGCTGAGTGCTTTGGAATCTCGCTAAAAGTGTTAAAATAATCTGCCTTCCATTAAATTGTCCAATTGAATAGTGTAATAATCACTTAAATGAAAGCGTCAACGTTACGCCTCTGAGCGCTGGGCTGTAGCAAATTAAGAACCTATATTAATGGCCCAGTGAGCTATCCAAATTGAGCATTCATTGAAACTGGGCGTCACAAATGCCGTCGCCAATGGCCCACCGTGGTGTCAGGATGGGGGTTGTTGGACCCTATTTTGTCACGCTGGTCACTGGGGGTTGGTAAAGGGGGCAAGGGCCTAGGACCGGTTCGAATATCACACCTGATGTTCACTGTAGTCAGGGATGCAATTCAGGTCTCCGGGTTCACAGTGCAGTGTGCTAACCGCTGCGCCATCACTCCACCTCTTACCAGTCCGTTGAAATTACTTCATATGCCACTTGTACATGCAAATTGTGAAACACGTCCCAAGTGATTTAGCGAGTGCTGATTCCAATTAAGATTGAGATCGTATGTGTGCAAGTGCGTGTGTGGTTTGTGGCTGAAACATAACAATATTGCCTGTGATTTAACTTAGTTTTTTAAATAAGTAATTATTAATGGTGACTGTAATTTAACATCGCGCTTCGAAGAATCGCAAAGAAGAAGAATGGTAGCAGAAATTGTTGAATTAGTATTTAACATTCTAAAAAAGCAATATATACGTCCTCAATCCTCTTATCCACGAAACTGAGTAAACCATCTCCTCCAGAACTGTCCCGCGAGCCATCGTCACTGCTGCTGACATTTCCCTCCCGAAGAGAAGCCACACACATACCCCTGCAGATTCCTACCCTTACCTCAAACCTCCCTCTCCCACGGCCATCTGGTTTCTGCCAAGACTGCTCTCCTGCATGCAGTCAATAATCTCTCGTTAGTCTATGGATCCCTCTCACTTTGAGGTCTCCTAGTCCCCTCTGCTTTTTTCGACATCATCTAACACTCCTTGAACATTGCTATCAAGAGCTCTTCTTAGGGGATAGCCGCTCGAGAGCAATTCTCAAACATCGAACC
The DNA here is from genome assembly GCA_036362915.1 of Geotria australis. Lineage (NCBI taxonomy): Eukaryota > Metazoa > Chordata > Hyperoartia > Petromyzontiformes > Geotriidae > Geotria > Geotria australis. The sequence continues at coordinate 5,930,556 of JAZEWU010000016.1, forward strand.
GTGAAAACCTACATCATTACACTCCTTGAACACCCGCCTAAATAACTATGTAGGCCTGCCTCGTTTATGAAAAACTCTCAACACCTCGTAAATAGAATTAAAGATATTAACCTCAACAACTCCGACATTCTAGTCAGTTTTTATTCTAGATAACTTGGTTGATAACAATGGCTTAACTAAATATATCGTACAATTAGCTGCTCATTGCTTAAATAACACCTATTTCCTATGGAGAGCTGACTACTAAAAACTAAAATAAGAAGCAGCAATGGGTTCTCCTCTGTCCCCAGTCATTGCCAATTTATACATGGAAAGGTTTGAATCAATAGCTCTTGCAACGAGCATACTCAAGCCATCCCATTGGTTTAGGTACGTGGACGACACACTGGCTGTCTGGCCACATGGTAAAAATAGAATTGGTGAATTTCTGAATCACCTTAACTCACAAGACCCATCCATACAGTTCGCCATGGAGGTGGAAGTTGAAAAAACACTCCAATTCCTTGATGTCTTGCTGAGACGTTATTCAAATAATAAAATAACACGTAGCGTCTATATTAAAAAGACGCTTACAGACGCTTACATAAATGCTCACTCACACCACCACGCCGCACAAAAATCCGCTCTCATAAAAACCTCATACACCGGGCGAAGCAGGTGTCTGATGATGAAAGTTTGAGAGGGGAGATTAAACAAGTTAAACAAGCTCTAAAATTAAACGGTTATAATAAACTCGCAAATTAACAGAGCCCTGAGTGCCACAAATAAACCAGTTGACAGAAAAGGTGAAATGGACGTCATTAAAACAATTAAACTACCGTACATTGTGGGAGTCACTGATAAACTGGCCAAAAACCTGGAAAAGCAAAATATCAGTTAGAATCGGCACAGTACAAAAATAGACGGACTTGTAACTAGCACCAAAGATAATCTACCTCAGCTCTCTACGGAGGGTGTTTATCGTATCACCTGTTCATGTAGAACAAAGATTGGAATAGGAAGACAATTTAACATGCGAAAATGGAAAAATGCCATGTCTCATCTTGGGCAAAAACAGACAATAGTGTTCGCCTGATTAAAATGAAAATATAGACACGCTGGAATTCATATTACGTCCAATTTAAAATGGCAAATATCACTGAAAAATGTCCCCAAAATGTTATAACATTTAGTAAATGATACGACAATTTTTTAAACCTATAAATGACCATAGCCTTGTTAAAAATATTGTAAACAAAATGTCATTAACAATTTCACAAACGTAACGTCATTTCGTTTCGTACCAGAATGAGAATCCGTGTAGGCGAGCGGAATAAAATAAATAACTGTCACACAAACACCGGAAACACCGCTAATAATGGGAAAAAACAACACGATTGATGGACAGGGAGTCACATTGAGCATGAAGTGCGATGCTCTAACCCATCAGCTGCCCTCATTATGGCTCCATCCAAGTTGTTATCCAATACCAAGGATGGGGAGAAGGACGCGATGAAAGAGGGACACTACTCGACTTTTCAGCTTACCATCTCCGTAAAGGAATGGCATGTTCCGCTCTCGTCGCGAGAATATGTCCCGCGCCGCCGGTGGAGAGCCACAACCGCTCCGTGTTGATCCTGCGAGCGACGTGGAAGGGGCCGTGCATTCGGTGACATGTGTATCAGCCAGAAAGGCCTGGGTTCGATTACCGACTCGCGCAAAATTTGTGCGCGGAGGTTTTTTTATGTTTAGACAGCACCATTTTATCCCAAATGTGAAAACTTGAAAATGACTTTTGAAATTCAGGGAGGCTTTCCTGGGTAAACACGCATCATAACAACAAATACCTAGTGGCCTCTGAACTCTGATGTTGTCTGACCGCTGTCTTCCTCTGCATCTCTTTCCTTCTCTCGGATCTCCACTCCGTAGTTCACATTGCCTCTCATCTCTTGTCGAATGTTCTCAGGAGTCACAACGCATCCTGCCCATTTCCACTCGACTGCCTTTGCTTTAAAACAGCAGCGGTGACCTCGTTCTTTCCCTCATTATTTCTTCATTTTGTTTAACCCATCTCATCGACCGACTGCCAGCACACTTCTTTCTGCAGATGGCACCGATTTAAAAACACGCCTAAATTTGTTGATGCGGGAGATGCATTTTTAAAAGATTTTCGGATTTTTTTTATTAGCGACATCAAGCGATGCATCGTGAAAGATGCCCGCGTGACGGACCGAGCACCTGGTGGAGCGAATGTGCAAACTTGCTCACGTAACCCCAGACACAGCGTTCCCGTCGGAGAACGGGTGAACAGCGGCCACACTGCAGCGGAAACACGAGCGGCGGTTCATATCCCCGTTCAGTCGCATCACACGAAATCTACTCATCCCTACAGCGATGGCGATTTTGCTTTACAAGTTGATGCACTGATATAGGTTTACGCGGCTCTATGTACGGAAAGTGCTCTTAAGAGCTTCTCTTTCAGGATAGCCATACCGATCCCGGAATGGGTCTCGATTTCAGAATAAGTGATTTCAGAAAAATGGACCAATTTGTTTGACAAGCCGGACTCTGCTGATGGGACCCAGAATGTTGACACCCATGATCCGGAAGGTACTTGCTTTAACAAATGCTGCCGCATAATATTTCCAACTGCTGACTCCAGTCAAACGGGTTCATTTGTTCATCAACCCTGACGGCTGTGGACCTGATTCAACCTTGGCGATCTCATCAGCAGAGTTTGCTTGCTCTAACAAACGTAGCTTTATTGTATTGATTAAAAAAAATAGACCGATGGCCTACAACATAGCTTGCTTACATGAAGACGCGTAACGGCGTTCTGCCGATATTGTACGTTACCAGTGAAACGCGTAAACACGCTTGTAAAACGTGGCAAGACACCACCCGCTGTCGAGCGTCGCCAGTTCCGCCGCGATGAAAACGTCCACTTCCGAAATGTATGCTCACCACGGTGCAAGCCGGGGCCTCACCACAGTTGGCCGCCCGTGGCAAAAATCGGCTCGCGTCCCAGTCATGGCAAAAACAACTAACAAAATGTTGGCAACGTGAAGAAACAAAAACGATTTTTAAAAAAAATCACCGCGGGTCTGCATCACAGTTTGTACGCGATTGTTGCGCTACACATTGGGCCCAGATTCCCAAGATCCTGGAGCAAAGTTACATGTAGGCACGTACCAAATGGGCAAGCAAACACTGGCTAGGAGCGAAAGCAAGATAGGCAGGTATAAGTACTTAAGGCAACGCACGTACACAGACAATAAATATAGGCAACACAAGTACTGTATCGTATGCAGTTCAACATCGCACTTGACTTCTTTGGACTAAGATGCATAATATATCGGCTAAGGAGTCAGCCAGCTCGTTTTACAAAGACGCAACGCACCACAGCCGTACCAAGCTCACATGCTGCGACGACTCTCGGGGTTTGATGGATTTACGACAATGACCCCAACAAACCTGACCCCTCTCGCATGACACGGGGCATTGGGCCAAATGGAGGAAAGCTTTCTAACCAACGGCCAAGGTCTATCCACTGCTGGAGAAGGCGTCCCCCATCGCCACGCTACCTTCGTGAGATGCGTTCTACCCTAGGCCACTCGTGTTTCTGAACAGTCAGTACGAATGGTCTAACTTGCATATATTCTCCAATCCACGTGTTCCTCTTTCTTTTAATCTACTTTACAACCACGCCACCTCTCAGTGCTTCTTTGGATATTTTTCAGCTTCTGTTCCACTCTCTTATCCATGCTAGCGATTTGTGTCGCAATAGCAGACAAACAAAATCTGGTTAATTGCTCTCTTCATTAAGCAAATTGGTAGGTTGCTTTTGATTAGTAAGGGTCAGCTTTACAACAGTACTACGACCTGCTCTCACACACTTGTTTATTTTACAATTTTTATCTTGATTCCCATCATCAAAAGGCATGTGTACATATTCTGCAGTATTTATCCAGCTGTATCCCTCAAATTTCTTTCATTTGTTCAGTAACTTATGATAACTTTTCCTCTGATCATATGTATCCGTAGCCCCAGCTTTGTAACGTCTGTATTACCTGGAGTTAATGCCGTTGGGCTGCAATAATAACCGCTTAGTCAGCACAGCCCCTAACAACATCTCGAGGGGAAACCAGACTCCAGCTCTGGATGGAAAAGCTTGAGAGTGACCCTCCTGCAACTGGCATGGGAATCCCACCTGCTGAATACTTCCCTCCTGGCTCAAATGGACCATGGATTCAGTGGAAGACACTCAACCGCCTGAGAACTAGAACGGGACGATCAAAAGATGCTTTGGTCAGATGGGGCTACAAGACCGGCCCAACCACCTGCGAATGTGGAGAAGCAGACCATACTATGGAACACTGCCTTGTGTGTGCTCTACTACCGAACCTCTGCAGCTCAAAAGATCTTGCGGAGTTCAATGAAAATGCAAGGGGCTGTGTAAGAAAATGGGAAACTGTAATTTAACCATCGCGCGTCGAAGAATCGCAAAGAAGAAGCAAATAAGAGATGGTTAACACCTTCTGTACGTATGTTTATGCCGTTTGTCTCCAATCCAATTACTAAAAAATATTCGTTAATTCTCCCGTGGCAAACATTGCTGGCAGCGTACCTGTTTGCCCTACTCCTTATTTTAGATTTTTTATAGTATCTGATTGACAGCGTGTGATTGATGGGAGAGAAATCTAGTCTAAACGCATCTTGTTGGTGTGGTTGTTTAGCCTCAACCCTCTTATTTGATTTCAAACGGTAATTGTGTACAATGTATGTATCGATAGGACGTACGAAGCCATGCACACACCGGCACACGGACAACTAATTACTTGTAACACGAAAGAAAACGGAAGCCTGCGTGCGTTTCTTTGCATCTTCCCAATACGATAATTACTCTCAATAGATGCTCTTACGGGATAGCCGTATTCAGCGTTCCTGCTCTTTTGCGACATTTCGCCTCCCATGTTGGATGAATGTTTTAGCTGAAAGTCTATTGTATGGATACGGATTGAGCAGCAACAGTGGATCAATGTCTTTAGCCGAGAACACCAACTCTACCAGCTTCCAGTGGAAATGACTGACGCCCCCTGAGTGGCAACCAGGAGCCTCCAGAGAGGCACGTGGGGACGTGGCTCCCAGCAGTTGCCGAGATCGTGGCAACACATTTAGTTAAATGGGCAGACTTCTCGGCTGAATTTTCAGCACAACCGCGCATTGTACCAGTGTAACTCTGGTGCTCTGATGGGAGAGGGAGCACTGGTACCCACGAAGGCAACATGCCTACACTCTACATCCCTGTGATGACTGTTATACAAGTGTGTGTGTACACGCACAGCCCTCTGTCAATCCACTGCTAGATGAGGGTCTCTCCATGCCTTGTAAGGCACGCTTCACCAAGCTAGCCAGTGCGGGTTAGTGAAGGGGGAGCACAGAAGGGGAACACAGAAGTACAGTATAACAATAGATTTCCCCACACTGCCCTTTGCTGCTCACCTCGTAGTGCAGCAGCAGTAGCAGCCTATAACAACCTGCTGTGCATTGCAGTCGCCCTCCCAAGTGCTATCCAGGCTCGAGCCCGATGAGCTTTCGAGATACGGCACATTCCGGGGGATTTGGTCATACGGCATGGGATTTATAAAGCCCATTAGTTAGTGCTTGTTAGGGTCATTGTGTACACTCCGTCAGAGGCCCTGCCTCACAGACTAGGCTTGTTAAAATGACCTTATGCAACGCTAACAACGTTGAAACAAAACACGCACCAATAAGACCACGAAGCGTGTTGTACTTTGAAAGCACCTAACACGTCCTAAGGTACACTGACAGTTAAGGCATTCCCTTACCACATCACGACAGCAGTAATAGCAATTTCCAAAGCATTAAAAAAAGGAACGTCTTACAGAAAAAAACCGTAAAAATATTGCGACAAAAGCGGTAATGGTTATTATACAATGTGCAAATATATATATATAGACGGGATTGGGTAACAAAGAAAAATGTAAACAAAAATCTGGAATGGACAAAACGTTTGATGGAGATATGCGATCTTTTGATAACAAACTCGAGGCCACTGGTAACTGCACGACCGTAATACAGGAGAGAACATCAGTGCTGTTAATTTAGCGCCGCTACTGAAAGGGAGAACTGGCTGTGTTGGCTTCGGCCGTCCTTGATAACACCACGAAATGTCTGGAGTTAGGTTTTTTTTTGCGCCAAATGGAACTCCCGCGCCGACAGCAAAGCCGAGTACTTTTTGTTTTATGTGAATGTTAAGGCCGCTGGGCCAATCCCACGTGTCTCTTTTAAACCGTCGCGATTCCTTCGCGTCAGTGCCCGGGTCGATCTGCTGAGAGCTGTCGCACACGGAACGAGACGGACCCTCAGCACCTTGTGACAGACGCGACGGGCAGCCAGTTGGCAGAAAGGCGACGAGGCGTCAGGTGGCCGATGAATTTAAAGCGAATTATGTACACGTGACATGCTAATTAAATGCAAATGATATTGTAATGTTGCACTTAAGGCAATGGGTGTGGACAGGGGGGTCTACGAACGAGACAGGAAAACACCAAACGATACGAATGACACAAAAATAATCTGTTTGTGAATTTTGATAATTCACTGAATTGCTCAAAGGGGGGGAAGATCTGCCGGTCAGGCTGCCGGTCAGGCTGTAGGGAGTCAGGACCCGAGGCCACTAAGGGTGGGAGGGGCAGGTGAGGCAGTTGGGTCTCAGATTCAAGGAAGCCTCACAGTGACCAAGGGGGCATCAGAAGGGCGGACCTCAACCGGCATTACCCGGAGCCTCCAAAACTCTTCCTGCAGGCCTGATCAGGACTGAGGAGCAACATGTATTCCCATAAAAGCAGTCGAGCAAAGAAAAGCACGAGACATTTACAGGAGTACAAAAACAACAAGAAACGGCCTCAATCATTGTAACAGCCAAGTAAAACGCGCGTTTTAAACAAAACCCAAAAAAAAGCCCCAAAATGCACTTGTTCATTAGCTACAGTGCAACTGCGATAAATCTTAAGTCCCTTTTAATTGCCGTGGTAACGGCGTTAGCTTGTGACACGGGATAAGCTCGCCGCATTACCCGGCCCACGGCACCAGACCTCCCGCTCACAGCATCAACAGCAGCTGCTCGGGAATGAGTCCATTCTTGCCGTTGAGGCTGCCCTTCATCCATCCGTCCGCTGCCGGTTGAACTGCAGGAGGCACAACAAAGACAAAGTTCCCCCGTGTAGCCTTTACAGACTATAGGGTCAAGTTGTGTTTGCAAGTTGCACCTATGAAGGCCAGAACGTCACATGAAGGGGTGGGTGACCATTACCATGCCCGCCCTACCTTTGTCTCCCCTGTGGCGATATTTGCTATACACCACATCAGGTACTAATTGAGTACCAAGTCGCCCTAGTGTAGGCGCCCAGGACCGGTTCGAAAAATTGTCACTGGTGTTGGCCGTGAGCGGCAATCGAACTCGGGTGGCCAGGTTCGTAGCGCAGCGCAATACCCGCTACACCACTGCTCCCTGTAACAGAGAACTGTGAACCAGGTGCCAGGACTGACCTCTTTTTCAGAAAACTGCCCTGGCAACATTGGAATTACATGTCATTCTCTCTTACGCCCATAACACCCTTGATATTTTGTGTACCAAAGGAGTTGGAAAACCTACTTAGCACTTCTTTGGGCAGTGTCACAAACCGAGGCAACCTCATAGTCAGCATTTACGACACCTTCGATGATACATAGGGCGAAGGGGGATGTAATTTTCAAGGTTATTGTGTACGATTTTACAAAAAACATGGTTTATTTAAGAAAAGAGTCAATGGTTTGACATTCCCGTGACAATGGAATTCTATGAGAATTACTCCCTGATCAAGAAAAGTGGTAAAATTACTCCTCTATGAATCGCAGCCCTAACTGGTTGACATGCTGTGTTCCCGAGTAAAATCCACTTAATTATTATACGAATAATTACCTGCATCTCAACGGCATCTTCTTAAATGTACATCTGAAATGGTGACACTGCCTCTCTACTAGCCACCGAATAGACACTAGCGAGAATATCCAGAGGAATCTACAACATGCGTCGATACATCCGTTCAGACCGAGTCTTACGCTCACGCTACTTCATTCAGTGCAGCATGTTATGACAAGTCGTATTCAACCGACGCGGGTTCTACTCCGACGGTACTATACCGTGCATGGAGAACGATGGAATGAATGAGACGGTCCTGATGCCAGGAACGATACAAATGAAACTGGCAGAATGAGAGAGAGGGACAGAGAGAGAGAGAGAGCTAGAGAAAGAGAGAGTATACAAGCAAGACAACATGAACGAGAACTTACAGGATGGACAAACAAAAAAATCAATTCCAGAATTGACTCGTGACCTTGAATCGTGAACATTCATTGAATCGCTGTGTGCG
>JAZEWU010000016.1:5954072-5967327 GCA_036362915.1 Geotria australis
GCAGACACAGATAGGAAGAGAGAGAGAGAGCCAACATCTCGGCACGGCACCGATAACCCACTCCAATCCATCGCACGGCACCGGGGTCAATTAACCCAGTAGGCTGTGCTAACCTAGGCAGAAGCAGCAGCATGCCTTTAGATTGTGGGAGGAAACCGGAGTACCCGGTGAAAACCCACGCAGATACGGGGAGAACACGCCGACTCCACACATAACGGGGTCATCCGTGTCGGGAATCAAACCCGGAAAACGATCTTGCTGTGAGGCGGCAGCGCCACCCGCTAGGCCATGGTGCCGCCCGGCAAATATTTCACAAGCCGGAAGAAAAAAAAGTCAAACGGGAAAGGCCATGAACTTTGTCGCCATTCAACCAAAGCACGTTCTGAAGTTACCAACAGAAAGTAGCCCCTGCCCAGTGTCCCGTTACTGGAGTGTGTGAGCCACGATACCCACCAGCGCGTATCCACAAACTCTCCCATTCTCCAGCGACAACACGTGAAGGCCAACTGCACCGTCGTCATTTCTTATTAACGGACCGGAGTGAAAGACGGCAGCAACCGTCGCGCGGCCCCACTGTTAAGTGAGAATCACGAATAATGCCATCATCGACCCGGCGACTGAGCATCGATCAACGTTCACCCGGTCTCCATAGCAACAACCCAACGTTCTCTGCACATAGATCCGCGTAAACTGGCCTACTCTTCCACACTTGAAACTGAAGTACTCGCACTCATATCCTACCACGCGTTACCTGCCGGTGAACTGTGGCAAAGTCTTTATATCACTGAGCGGACAAAACATAGAGGAGCGGATATTTAAGAAACCTGCACCATTGTTTTAGTTGCTGTTCTGGGAACTGAAACTGGTGACCTCAGGTTTGTTTGCTTGTTTCGTTTGTTTTATACATAGTGTCACCATCGATCATTCAAATTGCATCTCACGATCGCACAGAACCTGCAAGGCAGCTGGGCGGTGAGCCGCTGTCAACAATTGGCCAAGCTCTGCGGCCCTCCATGTATTATATATTCAACAAAATGAATGGGTATACGTGTGGGAGGAAACCTGAGCAGCAGGAGAAAAACCTACGAGCGCGAGTGAGGGCGGAGCAACACTCTATCCCAATCGCATAGAGAAGGAACAGATGATATTTGTCCATAGTTTGCTGCACTGCCTTCTCCTGGCGAGCCAGGGGTATGGCACCTCCTCGAAGCCCACATTCCTGCGATCCACCTACCCTCGCCTGCACACTGCCAGATTACAGGCGTGTATAGCTACCACGATCGGCTAACTTGCAATGATCTGGTACTGCCTACAGCGCAGGCAACATTCCATCAGCATCCACTACTTGATGTCGCACTTCACACGAGCGAAAAAAAAAAAGCCCGACACTACCAACGGAACTAAGATGCACAACCGAACGGTGCACGGCGCAGGTATTAGTAGTACGGCACACACTTAAGAATCGGCAAACCGGCAGAAACGTAAAAGCCTTTTGCTTGCTCCGCGCTCCTGGTGAAATCTTCGAAACCCATCTGGTGCGGATTACAACGGCGTCCGTCTCCGCCACAACTGAGCTGCCCACGGGAGCCGGCTGGCACGCGCGTACAGCCGCATCAACGTTCGCAAACGAGCGCCGTCGCTGGAAAACAACGCTGGGGGGGATTTTTAGTCGTTCTTTTTATAGGCACACGCCGTTGAGCGCGCGGCCTGGACCGAGCGGCAATTTTGCGCGTTTTTTTGTTTGTTTTTGCCACGTTCCGCGGTTCTCACGGAAAGTTGCGTGCACCGCGTGGCGGAATTGCCAAGGCCGTGGCAACGCCCGCCCGTCGCGTTGGGGGCCGGAGCAGGTGGCGTTGGCAGCGCCGCCACAAAAACATGAGGAATTTATCTGTGAGAGCGCGAAGGCAGGAACCTACCCCGCCCGGCTGAAGCGACAACTTTTTTTTCAAAATTTCTCGGCGGCGTTAAAGAGGGATTTCCTGTCCACCCTGCCTCGATGTTACTGGGCTAGAAATTGGCGTCGGCGATTGTCTCTCCGCTGCTGAATGGAGGCTTATCCCCCCGCCCCCCCCCACGTGGTTGTCGTGCCTCACGGGCCAGCGCTGCTGCTGAGCTCACTTCCCGATCTCAAGGCTCGTTCGTCCTCCCCTTGGGGGTCTTCACAGAGATGAGCAGTAATGACAAGGAGCAATCGCCGTGTTTTACGCGAGTGCACCGGCGTTGTTAACCCCCCCTCCCCGAACAATTTCGCCAAATCTGCGCAAAACGCCGGTGCGTCCCGATTGGACGATGAGGGCCGAGGCGGCGGCATGGCCTCCGTTGCCCAAGGTTACGGGATCGAAGAGGCCACCCAACTCGTGTTGGTCGTGGATGACCTTCCTGAAACGTCCACATGAAAATTCTCTTGAATGACCGTTACCCAGATTCACCTGAGTTGGCCGGTTGCTCCCCAATTCCCCTCCCCCTATCTTGATCTTGGGCGTGCTCAGGGGTGACACACATTATTTTCATATCCTCCGTCACCACCTCGTTTCTCGTCTCGTTGGGTCTCCTTATGGGTCTCGTCCCCCCACAGTGCAGATCACTTCACCCACTGGTCCTCCGCCTTCCACTCCACTCGCCCAAACCACCTCAGCCTGTCTCCACCTCCTCCTCCTCACCACCACCACCACGTCACCTATCCCCTCCACTCCGATCCTCCATCTCAAACGCGACCCTCGTCCTCCTCTCACTTGGCAATCCTCAACAAATCCACCACTCATCTCCGTTCCAATCAACTCTCATTCAACCTATATCAACCTCTCATAAGCCAGTGATTGTAAGTATTAAAACACTGAAAGGGTAAAGGTTCAGCCCTACAAATGCTTGCTCGATGGCCTCCACTAAAGGCTATTTTGGTCATTTTTTTTTGTTGCTTTGGTTTTTTATTAGTCGTTTTTTTCTGTCGTTGTGCAGCGCTTTGTGACCCTCGGGTGAAAGGCGCTCAATAAAATGCTATTATTATTATTACTCTCCCACGTTGGGCAGACATTTCAATTAGGTGGAAACACCCACATGTTACCCCATCACACGTGACCTGCCGATCACATAGCAGTACAAATGCACGCATGTGCACCGCTGAGAGAACAGAAGCGGTGGGGGGGGGGTTTAGAATTTATCTCGAGAGCTGCTCTTTCGAAATAGCAGTGTCAAAACGTTCCTCCACTCTCCTTCGCAACGTTTCACCGCCCACGTTGGAGGCGCCGGGAGATGGAATCGAACTGGAAAATACTGAATTACAAGTCCAGGGTGCTAACCATTACACCACAGCAGCAGCCCTGCATGTGAGTGTAAAATAGACAATACATATATTACAATAGAAATCGTTGTTTTTGTAAGTAAGAAAGTATTGTGCTAACACAGCGTGTGTGAAATTATTTAGAGTGAAATCGCACCAATTGCCGCGGCGCCCACTGATATGGGGCAACTTTATCCTGTGTTGTGGAAGCAGCTCTCTCATGTGGCCTCAACACAAATGAGACGGCTGCTTCTGCGGCTCATCATCAAAGTAATCATTCAATGTACCAAGCTCAAAATATACCCGATTGATAGAATGAGGGCAGACAAAATGGTAATTAAATTCAATTAATCTCGTGCGCCGCCAGAGTGCTGCTTCGTGTCTTTCCGAACCACAAACCGCGCTCACAAAACACATCTTTAATTCACCGAGTTTGGCGAGGTGAGTAGCGCTGCCGCCTCACAGCAAAAATTACCCAAGTTCGATTCCCGGGTTGGGTGCCTTTCTGTGTTCTCCCCGTGTTTGGGGTTTCGCCAGGTACCCTAGTTACCTTCCATAGCTAGAACTGAAAAAAATTCACTTCCTATTTGGTTGATAAAATATCAACATATAGAGGATGCAGCGAATGACAAATATAGGCTTCGGCTTACCGCATGGCTGCCTTCCCCCTCCCAATCTTCAGTCGTTGTCTCTCTAATCGAGAGCGAATTAATACTTCACGCGTTATAAAGTGATAGCATATTACCATTACATAACGGTACAGGCCGCCGTCAACCTCCTAGAATTCCCTGCACCCTTCTGCGCGAGCCAATCGCACTCTCCCAGCGGTAAAAAAACACACGATGTGTGCTGCACGTGACAATTGTGTTGTTTTCTTTGCATATGTTTCGGCTCATCCCTCCGCCAACATTGTTCTTGACTGCGTTATCAGCATCGCGTGATGAAAATCATTATTCAATCGTCTCTCTCGCAGAGCAGTGCATCACAAAAGCGGACGTCACGGAACTACCTCTGAGGAAACGTCGAATGACCGTTGGTTAATGCAGGACGGGACAGCATTTTCCCACCCACGATGCAACAGCGTGTAATGTTTGCCACGTTCCAGGCGGATGCTTTAAAGGTTCAGAACTGGAATTCAGCCAAATTAGGTGCAAAACCAACGTAAAGTTTGTGTTTAGCTGAGTGAGAATGCAAGCAATCATTTGCATGGGCGACCCGGGTATATAATGTGTTTGTTTACTTGTGTGGCATTTTCGTGCCGTCATTGTTATGCACTTTAACCATATGAAGAATCCACCTGATGGGCTGTGATTAGAGTTGGCGGTGAACCGGGCTGACACCATAAACTTACTACACTCGTAAACCCGGATTAATCACAGGTGGCTGCCCGCTTGCAAACCCACGGTACCACGCCAGTGCCAGCTCAGCTTGAGCCCAGCCAGAGATGATCTCCGAATCACCCAGCCGCATCAATCTTACACATTAGCGTGCTTCACCTGTTGCCACGTCACACGTAACCCTGCTCTAGTAGCCGTAGCCGCAGCCGCAGCAGTGGCAATTACGGTCGTATAAAATTATCTTCATTTGACCCCCAAGATTATATCGAGCGGAGAGGGCGGCTCAAATGCAGAAGCACCTCTTCTATGGAGGGGGGGGTCATCCGCCGCCGCATAGCACACGGTTCGTTTTGCCCGTGGCCCTCTCTTTCCCACTCCTGCGCGAGAGAATCAGCGGCCTTTCGGGGACGATCGACCTGCTCCGAGGCCCTGTCTCGCACGGAGCCTCTATCACCACGGTGATCCCTATGTATAATGGAGCAAGTGTTTGTATGTATACGTGTGCAAATGGTTTTTGGTTTGGTTAATTTGGTATGTTAATATTATTTACTTACTTACTTTTGTAAATGTTCGTGTTTGTTGTGTCGCAAGAATCCTGTAAAGAGCTTGCAAGCTCACTGGGTATTTTTCTGCTGTAATAATAAACATCTATCTATAGTTGTGTATGTACGCACTGAGGGTGCCAGTTTAGAATCGGTACCATCAGTTTCAAGTCCTTCATAAGCGCACATTATATCGGTTTCGAACCCTTGAAATGCGCAACGGATTGTATGTTATTTCAGCTTTACTTCCTTCCCACTCATCGATCACTCTTCTGAAACAAAAATACTTCCAGCTTTAAAGCCTCTTAAGCACTCTTCCGCCTTAATCCTGATGTCAGAAGAACGTGTTACACGCTTGGAACAAAATCGCCCTAGTAATGGGGGGTATTTTGGTAATATCGTTAATGAAACTATTGACGAAAAATATTCGTCACAGAGTATGGCGAGGACTGCAAATACCCACCACAACACCATTGAGATGTTGTAATTTGCTTACCCCTCCCTGTTAAAAAGACCTTCATAGCTCAACCGTTTATTTCAACTTGCATAACAACTGACTGGCCGTGGCAGGACAAATTTAACCACTGTAGTCTGAACAAAGACGCAGATTTAGATAGTTTAGAAACTGTAGTACACTGAACAAAACCACAAATGGTAATCGGTTATATATACGTATTAAGAGATTTACCGAGTCTGCTGATTGGGGGTACAAGGCGTCGGCGGGGGGGGGGCAATTGCGCAACCGAGGCGTGAACAAAAAATTCCACAACTTGTCGACCGGACGGATCCACACCTGAGCGAATAGTTGCACGCAACTGAATCGCAAGCAAGTGCACATCTGTCTGTAAATGCCCATAGTCTAGTTCTTTTATGAGTTAGGTCACGTGAAAAGTGTATAAGTGTCGTAGACCCGTCGACATTTCAGATCCTGCTCCTGATGAAGCTGATTGCAACTATCAGCGACACGTCGTACCTTCTTTGTAAGTGTTGTAGGCTCACTCGCTCTCCAACATACCGACGGGGTTTGCGACACTTATACACTTTTCTCGTGACCTAACTCATAAAAAGACCTAGACTATGGATAGCATTGGTCACGAAAGCCTTCGTGTCTGTAACTGGTTGGAAGCAGTCGCCTTCATCAGAGGCAGACTCTGCCTTCAGAGTATCGACGCGCTTGGCGATGCGTGGCTGACCATCGTGCTTCGAAGAATCGCAAAGAAGAAGAAGCGACATATTTCGTGGAGTGCCACGCGTTTACGCGACATGATCAGTTTCGGATCTCAAATTATACGCCATTTCATTTCCGATTTGCGCAACCGCGCCCCTCAGATGTGGGCAAAGCAGTTGCAGGCGACTTTTCGTGCTTTCAATCTGGTTGCACAAATGTTGGATCGTAACCTGATCGTGGCGGAAGAGTTTGCGTGTTCCAGTGAACTCCAGAGCTATGTCACCTGGAGTACAGCGCTCAAGCTTGGGTCTCCCTTGGTGAACAAGTCTGAGGGGAGGCTCCAGACACAAAACGATCCGAAGACCCTCTGACTTACGGGGGCTGGCATCAGGAGGGGCATCCATCCGCACAATTCTGCTCCAATACCCCCAGGTCACTCTAGATACCGGCCATTTAAACTGACAACAGCAACTGATGGCTCAACAGGAATGAACCTGGCAGGAATGAACCTGGCAAAAGACGACGTTATAAATAATGCGTTAACTAGATTAACACCGCTCACTAGCTATTGCCTTCGTGGACCAATTAGCTGGATGCTGCCCGCAACAAGGAAGACAGGGTTGTGTGGTCATGAATGCAGAATGAAAGGAATACGTTTGCGACTGTACCAATGCGAGTTGATGAGGGGGTGACGCTGGCACAGCAGACCCTGCATGGACCTCCCCACCATGCCTTCTGTGCCTTTGCCAACCACGTCTAAATGTACACACCGATTGCCTGGCAACAGCTTTTACAACTTGCCCATTATGCCCCACATCAAGGCATTCAGTTGCTTTGTAATCAGTCACCAGTTTGGATTTTGCCCGCATGACGTTGGCAAGGGGTTGGGCTGGCGATGGAGTGGTTTAGCCCATTGCACGACGAACCCGACAACCCGACGCTGTGTCGGTCATGGGGGTTTTCTGACCGTAACCAACTATGTTGGCGAGTGGGGGTTTGATGAAGGAATGATGGGGTATAGGATAGATCTGATGTTGCCTGCCGGCACTGGCGTTAGCCACGGCCTGAATCGAACTCGGTTCACCAGGTTTGTAGCGCTGGCTGGAGTTGGTGAAGCGAGAGGAAAGAGGGTATAACTGGTTCTTATATCACTGCCAGTGATGTAAGCCGCGACAGGGAATTGAACTCGGGTCGTCGGGTTCATGGCGCAGTGCGCTACTCGCGGTGCCCGATGATGCAGTGTTACCTCATTGGGGGGTTGGGCCGGCTGCTCCTGTTCTCAAACATCTGTGTCCTGGAGGTCACCCTGCAGAGGTCAAACACAGCCATTAAGCGGCGTTTAATCCCATAAACAAAATTACGACGCATTTGCACGGTACGTCTATACTAATGTAATTTCATGTTGCAAAACATTATAAATGGTCATTCAAAGTTGCGCTTAAAAGAACGTGACAATGTTTCTGATTAGTTTTTTTTTCGGTTCAGGGTATTTAATTTTAAAGCAGACGACAGACAAGGTTAGAGCCGAGGGACTTAGCGCCGAGGTCGTCATTGCTGAGCTCCTGGGTTCAAATCTGGGGGGCTGCTTTTGGGAATTGTTGGTCTCAGCTCAGCACCGAAATATCGTTATTAAATTTGGTTCTGCGCTTAATTCGGTCGAACCCAACTCTGATAATTACAAGAACACGTATTGGCCTGTCACATGATGTGAATGTCGCTCTGCGGCAGGGTGGGAGCGTGCTGCCCCCTAGCGTGCTTATTTTACTATAAGAGTCTAAGGCCTCCCAGAGGTAGCTCTGTGATATCCGCTTCTGTGGGCCGTTCTTTAACACGGGTGGGGGGCAGGGGTTGCACTGCTCAGATTCCTGAATAGATGGTTGGTCTCACAGCGCGACACAGATAGCGCAATCGGGACAAAACCGGAGAAAGAAACTAAGCAGAAAATATAAATCTGACACCAAAGCTGATAATTCCAAAACTTTACGGTGCTTATACACGACCGTATCTCTCACCATCAGCGTTTCACCAAAACTTTAGCTGTGCAACTTGCTCGAAACGACCCAGTTCTTGGCAGCAAGCCGTGTTATGAGTTAGACGCGCCGACAGCTCGATATATGAAATTTAAAAAAATCGAATATTACAGTTGTTGTGTTAGTCCCTCTTCCATCCGAGACAACAGAGGCGCAAGCAATTACCACGCGGTCAATTTCACGGCAACGGCGTTGCAGCATGATGCAACAAACCTGTAACGATGATGTTTACCGTTAAAACGGTATTCTGGATATCATAGCTCCTGTTGGTTCTTAATCAGCACGTCGGTGCAATGGGCAAAATACATGACACCGCATTGCTGCGTGCGATATGCCTACAATTGGGCTTGCAATTCCGTTACCGTGTGGTTTAGTTATCTTAACCCCTTAAAGCCACAAGATCCAATCATATAACGTTTGACGATAGCAGTCAAAGTCAATCGGCGTTATGTAAACCGGTACAGAAGGGGTTCCAGTGAGTAGCAAGCGTGTGTTAAGGGAGACTCGACTTTGGGCTTTGAAGGGTTACTAACGGAACGGCGGATGAAGGCCCGCGGTTAGTGGAGGTTAGTCGGCCGAGCAGCTGTGAGTTTAGCTGTGGGTGAGATGCGGTTACGAGTGAGATGTGACTGAGTTGCGGTTGTGAGTGGCGGCCGTGAGATGAGATGAGGCTGTGAGATGAGGCAATGAGATGAGTCTGTGCAATGCGGCTGAGAGGAGCGCCGGCTCACAAACTGTTCAACTTGTCTTTCGCAGTCAGCGCAACGCGGCGGTACACCATGTTTTTCCAACTGAGGTCGCAACTCTCGCCACTATCGGGATTCAGCGATTCTCAGAATTCAGCGACTCAGAATTTAGCGAAATGTGTTTTTAAGGAATCCCGTCATGTGTGAATGTTTTATTGTTATCTGCTCAGTTTGATGGGTGCACTTGACCCTCACTTCCTCCAAACCCCAAAAGCCGAATAATAATAATCTGCGTTGTCGGAGCGACAGTGGTCCTTTGCGACGTAGTCACGACATGTATTAAATATGGTCAAGCGTCCCTCGCTGGCAGGGTGATTAATGGAGACGGAACAAATTTCCATTGTATATTCATGGATAACAAATTCTAATCAATCGAAAATCATTTCGTAAATGTACTTTGCCATTTCCTGACGATGGATTTAATTTGACTGCAATTAGGGTTTATACGGTGAACTCCTGGTGAGGGTGCGCTGGGCGCTTATCCTCACCCTAACTGCCGTAAAACCCTTTTCAAAATAATTTTCTCCACAATGATCGAGAGTGGGAGCGGTAGTGCAGTGGTTAAGAGCACAGCACTATGAACCCAGCAACCGATGCTCGATTTCCAGCACTGGCAACATCGGAGGATAAGTGTAAGTATGAGCGATGGTCATCGCGCACCCTTACACATACAGTCGATCATGAACGTGTGCTGATCACACGGTGAGCTTTGTGGAATAACATTACTTCAAGTCTGTTGCAAAACTGGCTCAGTGATACCTGGACCGATCCTAGTTCACTCTGCCCTTGGCTCAGGGATATCTGAACTGGTCCTGGTCCATTCCCCCTTCACTAACACGCACTGATCAGCGTGGTGAATTATCCAGCAGTGGATTGATCATGTCTTCACGCTGAAGATGATGGTTAGAAAATAACCCTAAACTCAAGGCAGAGGTTTTTTTTCAGCGGTGGCAGGCAAGGTTAAAGTGAGTTCTTGTCAGAAGGGTTGTGATTTGTTTTGGTAAAGATACAAAATATAAAAAGAATTCCGCTCAGGTCAAGGTCGGTGGGCGGTGGTGGCGTGCCACGGTCTGTGGTCGGCGGCGCTGGGAGCGATCGTGATGAGACCGGAACTCACGAGAGCCCAGCTGCTGCGCCAGGACGAAACTGCAGGTGTTATGATCAGCGGTCATAACAGAGAGAAAAATAAACCAAATTGTTTTTTTTTCCTTTTCCGAAATACATCACCGTTAAACTTGGCGAACTGAAACCGCGTGGGGTCACCGATGCAATTTATGACAAACTCGACATGACCTTAAGGAAAGCAAATGCCGCTCCGCAAACCATGCAAGCCTAGGATGAAAGCGCATCGGATAAAACATTTGCAGGATTTTCCTTTTCATCCCCATCGATTCAACCCCCGCCCTCAACCCCCTTTCGTCGCCTGCTGCTTCTTCTTCTTCTTCTTCTGCTAAGATGATGTGTGTAGGATGTTGGGCGCGTGAGCAGACGTAAATATTTACAGTTTTACGCTTCAGGTACGCATTGCTGAGTTTCATCGGCGGAGCGATCTACGCGTAAATCAGGGCCCCTAAAAATATACCTTCCTCTTTGCAACGAGAACGAACCGGCCCGTATGGAAATATAGACGTTTCCCATTCAACAGCGTTTTGTTGCCGTGCGCAAATATACAAGTCCAGATGCCCCTTTGGAAGAATTACTTGTTTAGATAATACGTGTTGCGTTGCGCGTACGAGATATTAAGCTTGAAATTTCTGCCTAGTTGCTCAAAAAAATATCCTTCTCCTACTCCCCCTCCTCCCCAAAACGCCTTCGTTTTGAATTATGTCGCTGAGCTGCCCGCTTACAAGATTGACACCATCGTTCAGCGCATTAGTGCTCAGCCACAACCACCGGGCTCTAGCAGGATATTAATCGTAGCGCAGAAAAGTAGGCCAAATGGCCTCTATAAGGGGGCATTCGTCACTCATTCTCTTCAGCCCCCTCCAGTGGAGGCCTTTCACACCAGCAGAGGCGCACGCAAGCAACTGCAGGGTTGCACCTTTACCTTGGGGGTCAAGGTAGAAGCGTTCACGTCGCGATCCCTGTCAGGTAATACTTGTTATTATCTGCGAATTCTACCAAACACTTCGAGGCCGAACTGAAAGACAACGATGTCCAGAGGCTGACCATCGTGCTTCAAAGAATCGCAAAGAAGAAGAAGACCTTTACCTTATACTTTGTGCTCAATGTTCCTAGGTTCACATCAAGATATGGAGAAAAAGCTAGAATTGAAATGTCTGCCTAGTTGTGATCGCGAATTTTGATTTGTGTTTGAAATGTTCCAAATGTTGCAGTATTCCCTCTCAATGTTGAATACGCTACCTATATGTTTTTGTTTTTCCCAATCGCAATGCATAACTGTATTTTTACTTGTTTGTTTGAAAAATGTGTGCAATGCCGTGTATGTTTACTTGTTTATTTGAAACATTTGGTGGATTTATTAATTGTTAAATTTGAATTTTTATTTATTTTAAATTATTTTCGTCAATTCGCATGTTTGTTGTGTCGCAGGAATCCCCTAAAGAGCTTGCAAGCTCACTGTGTATTTTTATGCTGTAATAATAAACATCGATCCATCTGCTCTTCTGTAGTGATGGATGTTCACAGGGCTCAATGTATGAGAGTTGCTCTCACGAGTTGCCGTGTTGAGCGTTCCTCCGTGCTACTTCGCAGAGGAGGAACGCTCGACACGGCCATCCCGACAGCGCAGCTCGAGAGCGATTCTACCGGCCTTCTCGCAAACGACGGTCAGACGAGCGTGTGTTGGACTGCAGAGAGCGAGAGGCGCGCAGGACAAACGCCGCACGACACCGATGTTTGGGAAAGAGCGTCGGTTTGAGGAGCCGGGTGAGGTGGATGAGATTGGTGAACGGAGAACCAGTTGAACAGTTGGCCAGCGCTAGGTTTGAGAGTTAGTGCTGGGTTAAACCTGGTGCCACAATCATCGTCATTTTCTCTAGTGTTTGCGGGAAAAACACATTTTTCCCTTTGGAACCGACGGATTTGCATTACCGTTTGAGTCACTGTAATTTTCAAAATGGCAGGGCATGACTAATGCGTTTATCGCGGGGAGAAAAATAGCATTGCACAAGCCGCGTTGTGTGCGCGTGTGTCGACGGCATACGCGCGTGCACGCGTATATATTTAGTAATATTTAGCACATTACAACAATACCGCAATTATGAGGATTAAAAGAGGGAACAGTTACGAACGCGGGTTTTATTGTACAGCTGAAAATCCAATTAGGTAAATGCGAAATTTCCATTACCTTTTAATTAAGCCATTATGTAAAAGCGTGACAGCCGCAAACACGTCCTGCACAACAGAACGCCGCTTCCGTATTTCTCGGAATGCGTGTGAAACCTGCGTACAACGTTGAGAAACGATCGACGGCAATAAGCCCGTTTCAACAATTAGGCAACGTTTACACAATCCGTTTAAACAATTCACCAATAACAAACTCCGCTAAACGGACGAAGGTAAACAAAAGCTATGTTCCGCATAGTTTTGCCGTCGTGCCGCACGGTTCTCCGTTTTAATATTCGTCTTACACCGGGTGCTGCTCGGTACGATGGCCGACGTTTCCCTGCACGACGTGCCGGGAGCTTCCTCAGCCCTTGAAAGCTCTCGGCACACGGCAGTGAAATGCCAGGTATCATGCCGAGCACCCCATTGGAGAAAATATAGTTTTTGTTTGCCCTTTACATTCGGGGCACCAGCTTAGCGGCACCAGCTTAGCCTGGACCTGCGGAAGGAGCTCCCTCGCCAATATAGAGATAATGACAATGACTGTGGCTCCAAAAGGGACAACAATGTGGAGGGGCGGGAACGCGGGAACGTGTGCTGACCCCACAAACCCATAGCTCACGCGGCGCCGACCCCTGGGCACGTACTGCACAGGAAGAGGCAATACGTGGATCGCACTGCACAGGAAGAGGCAACAACGTACATGGATCGCCGGCGGACTGGAGTTCTTCCCTGCCGAGCACAGCAGGGTTCTTCCGCACTACAGCCCTCCGGTAGGCCCGGCTCGCCCGGGTTAGGGGGCAAGAGGCTGGGGAAGGGAGGCAGCCGGCCAGGAGTACGGAAGGGTGGGTGTAAGCGGTGGGGGGG
>JAZEWU010000016.1:5967334-5979327 GCA_036362915.1 Geotria australis
AGTGAGGGAGGTGGGTGGTGGGAGGGAGGGAGGTGGAAGGGAGGGCCGGCACGAAAATCCAAAAACCGAAAAACACGTTGAGAATCAAAGGGAAACAAAACAGATGCAGAGTAAAGAAGCGGAAATGATTACAAAGCGAAGAACACCAAGCACCCGGCGAACTGAACAACGTGCGAGCGGAACGTCGCCGTCAAAATAACAAACGCTATTAATTGCAAACGGTATTAAAAACGCAAAATAGCAAAACGTTTTTTTTTTACCACAGACGGTGAAAAAGGCTTAAACGAGAAATAACCTTTTGAGATTAATTGTTTAGCGAGCACAAGTAAACAAGATTAATGGCAATTGGAAATGAACAAAACATAAATAAGTTCTAACATATTTTTTTGGGTTTCGTTGCAGTCAATGTTGCTGATCGCAAGGGCCCACGACCTCAACATGAGCAAAAATGATGCCACACACCCAGGTGACGCTGAGATAAAAAGCAGTGACCTCAGCACAGACATAGATCGCCTGAATAGACTGAAGACTGTAGGATCAAGTGCTCTTAGCAAGCACCTATGAAGGCTGGCTGGGTCCACGAAGTGGGTGGGTGGCCAGCACCACGCAGGGTGCCTTTGTCTCCCTCGTGGCGATGTTTAAACACCACCTCAGATGCTCATTTGAGGCCGAGTAGACCTAGGGGTGGCCGAGAACTGGCTGCACCGCCACTCCCCTTGACCTCAGCACCGGGAGCAGTATGAGACATTTTGGGAATGGGATATTAAAATTTGGGCTCGGTGGGGCAGTGGTTACCTCGCTGCTCCATGAATCCGGTGACCCAATTCTGATTCACGGTCACGACTGACGTCAGCGCCGAGTGATATTGGAACCGGTCTCGAGCACCTGCGTCACTAACCCACGCTGACCAGCGTGAAGTATGGCCAAATAGGCCCCATTGCTAAGACGGAGTATGGTCGCCTTTGTCCTATCGTTAGGTTTGAATAAAAACAAGAAGCTATAAATTAATTGACATTAAGGACATTTCCTCACTACTGTCGTTCAATCTAACAGGAATACGAAGATTCAAAGTCTTCTTCTTTGCAAAGTAACTTAATGAGAACACCACCACAACATCACATTGGATTGCTCCAGATAACAAGACACCAGGAGGCACGCATCACTTCACACGTTCCCGGCCTCACGACTCCATTACACATTTGCCAGTCTACCTTCTTCCGAGCCTATAGAGTCACATTATCGCGTGGAGATCGGCCGCTCGGAAATTCTTTCATATCCTTGTAGCCTGTGCCTCTTCTCCAACTAGCAAAGTCCAATTTTGTCCCAATATCTCGGTCTGTCGCATCCTTTGATCCCACCCGCCACCTTCCATCCCCCTCGATTCCTTCTGCCCCACACCGGTGGCATCTCCATTCATCTCCTGACATCTTCATCGCTGATTGCTCTTCAGAGCTGTCGGGATAGCGGTGTCGAGCGATCTCCCTCTCTCCCCTCGCAACGTTTCGCCTCCGACGTTGATGCTTACAACGTTGATGCTTCCAACGTGGGAGGCGAAACGTCGCAAGGGAGCGAGGGAGATCTCTCGAAACGGCTATCCTGAAAATACAGCTCTGTACAGCAACTATCATGAATCGAGCCGTGAAAACCTGCATCTCTATCCCTGTTCAAATTTCAAAATTTGTGTCTCTTCCTCCCTTCTTAATGCATGGCCCAAACCATCCAAGTGAAGCCTCTCTTTACTTACTCCAGCATATTAGTCACCCTCCAACTCCCACTATCCGGCATCTGCACACCGCTAAGGGATCTAACATCGTCATTAGACCTTGTCTCGTCAATATTGCCACTTCATATGCAAATCAAGTCCTCCCACTATGCCCACATCTGTTGATTCGCCAAAATTAAAACCCGTGGTTCAGATGAGATTTCAAGAAGCCGTGACAAAGGATAAAATTGATGCTCCCTCTCATTGGCGATACCTACACACAACGAACCATGGTCTACATACAGGCACACACAGACGAGGACAAACGCGTTGACAGACAGAGCAATTGTCCTTAGACATCACACAGACTCACGCAGACCCACAGACGCAAACATGCACAACAACAACAGCAGCAGCAGCTATTTGCTACTTAGTGACGGTGATGTCACTGCAGCACTTGTGCCAGGATAATAACATTAAGCCTCCACATACAAATAGAATGCGTCTGAGTCACCAGTATGTTGGCCTTCCTGAACAATATGCAGTAGCATTTGACTTAAAGTCTGTGCCAGTTTCGCCTGTCTGGGCCTCATCAGCAGTCAGGCTTTCTCAACAATTGCTGCTGCGCGCAGAACCGGTTCGTAAAAATCGTCACTGGCGTTACTGCACTCCAACAACAACCGCCATTCGCCACTGGGTGGCGGTGACGTCACCACGGCGCCTGTGCCAGGCTGGCAAAACAACCCCCACCTCCCAGTTGGTGCTAGCCGGTAACGCCGTGGTGTCTGTCTAAGCAGCCTCCACAGCGGCCAAGGGGGCTTTGGGCGGGTGCGGGGGGTGGCTGGTAACCCCTTCATCTTAAATACTATTACCACTAAACCACGACAAATTGCAGCGCTCCCCAAAAAGACAAAGATCCCCCGTATAACCTTAACAGACTGTTGGGGCAAGTGCCGTTAGCGAGCACCTATGAAGGTCTACACGGCACACGACGGGGTGGGTGACCAGCACCACACCCGGCCGACTTTGTCTCCCTTGTGGCGTTGTTTACACACCGCACTAGGTACTCATTTGAGGCTGAGTCGACCTAGAGGAGGCCCAGGACCGGTTCATAAAATCGTCACCGGTGTTGGTGGCTGTGAGCGGGATTCGAACTCGAGTCGCCAGATTCGTAGCCCAGTGCGCTAACCACTGGGCTACCGCTCCCCCCACGCTAACCACTAGGCTGCCGCTCCCCACACACACACACGCAGACGCAGACACGCATAACACGTACGGAGAGTGGTTGTGCCCGAGGTCGTCCTCCGCCGGCTCGGGCCCCCCCACGGGGGCCGCGCGGGTGGCGGCCGTGGGGGCGCCGTGCCGCTTCATTTTGTCCAGCAGGGCCGCGGGGCCACCGGGTGGCGCGGGAGGCGCGCACGGTGGCATCATCGCCACCTGGGCAGGAGCGCCGGGCGCCGACACCGGGGCAGGGGCACCGGCACCAAAACTGCCACGGCTGGCGCCGCCACTGCCGTCGCCGCCACCGCCGCCGCCGCCGCCACCGCCGCCGCCACCACCACCACCACCACCACCACCACCCGGTACAGGCGGTGGTGGCTGCGGCGGAACCATGGGTCGCTTGACGCTCCCGTTGCGGCTGCCGGGCCTAGCTTCCTCTTGTCGGGGGGGGGGCGGTGGTGGAGGTGGTTCGGGAAGAGAAAACGGAGACAGCGTCAGGCGGAGATGATAGATGTTTATTATTCGAATTCGATTCGATTCTTCGAAGCGTGATGGTTATATGACAGTTTCCCATTGCGACGAGTTCTTCTTGAGTTGCAGACAGCCCTTCAACATTTAGAGATATAATAGTCAGTGCTGGCCGTAAAGGCGGGCATTGGCCTCTCTTCTTGCTCCAGACTGAGGAGCTTCTGGCATCTGTTGAGCTTATTATTACAGCAACAAAATGCCCAGTGAGTTTGCAAGGTCTTAACAGGATTGCCGCCGCATCGTTTTGTTGTTGTTGTTTCGTTGTGTTTTTATTTTTGATTTGCCGAGCACGGGCACCAAAAACCTAGAATGTCAAGGGGTGCCGGCAGCAAACAGCACCATCACGGGTGTTCGAGCTCAACTCGGAGGTGGAGGGAAAGTCGGGGAAAGGGACGAGTTGGGAGGCGGAGGGGCACTTACTGCTGCAGGAGTGAGCAATGCTCGTGGGGGGGTCCGGGGGCCGGTACGGGGGCGGCTTGCGGATCGACAGCCGGTAGCGCCTCGCTTTCGCCGAGATGTGCGTCTTGCGGAACTCGTTGTGGTTGCTTGGAACTATTTGGAAGATCTGCGAGCGTGCAAACAAAAGCACATCGCCGCGCCTCAGAGGGGGGAGGGGAATTACCCGAAGAGTAAGTGAGCAGTGCATTCATCCGTCATCCGAATGGGAATTATTTCCTTTCAAAGAAGTTTGGCAGGAAAAGTACGCCCCTTAGCTTAGGAACTACTTGCCCCCATTAGCACACAAGGTTTATTTATTTTTTTAACGTCCGTTTGCCATGTTGATGTGTGAATTTTTTTTTCTACAGATCAGTTTCACAAAGCCGTTGAAATGTTTTTAAAGCAAGCCTTCTTGGGCCCAAATAAAGGGGGGGGAAGACATTTTCACGGATGCACGTACTCAGTTGAAGGATTTTCTAAAGAATGGGGCTCTTCACAAAAGCACTGCTGCATAGCTTCTTCCCAGTCATATTCACGATCACTTGAGATTCTTGAGCGTCATGAAAGAAGAAACGGCTCGTGACACATTGGTAAAGGGTCATGGTGTTCGTCTCGGTGCAAGAGCAATATGAACCGAGGTTTTCCATGACCACCCGCAAGTCAAGGACTGTTATAAAACACTAGTAGGAAATAATTCTACAGTCTTATCAGATGTCCAGTGGGGTTAGTGCCTTGAACTAAATTTGTTCATGTTAACTGTCATGACCCTACGTGTGATAGTCAGCTTCGTCCACACTCTGGCCAAACTGAAGAGTTGAACATGGAGTGATATAAAGCAAAAGTCTGTAGCAGTCATCTGTCGTCCAGTCCAGTCATCAGCCATGACGCTGACTCAAGGACCCGGTCTCAGGTCTCCTCCATGACCTTGCACCTCAGAGCTGTGGCCTTAGTCCGAGAAACTCGGCCAGCGTCGAGGCCTTGCGGCTCTCGCCCTTGACTTCAGCCTTCTCTATCACAAGTATTAACTATAGTAACAATAAATTACATCCCTTTGTCAAGGGGAGGTCGAAGGACCGGTTCCAGATGTTACTTTCAAATTACGTTAACTTTGTTTGGGAAATTAACTCGGGTCGCCGGGTTCAGGGCCGTGCGCTGGTGTGGCGCTCGCCACTAGATCTGCCACCACCACGTCACGATATAAAAATGAAACAGACAGCGCGGTGGCCACACAATACTCAGTAGGGGGTCCAAAAGAAGCGAAAACAAATGACGCACAAACAGTGACACGACGACAGATAACGCCAATACAAATGCGACAGGAGATGATACAAACGAGGTGGACAGTATAAAAGAAACATGCAAGACAAACGAGACAGGCAATACAAATGACACGCACACCACATAAGACGGGTAATATAAACGACGCAAGACAACCGATTCTAGGTTTGGATTGCGACGCCCCCAAACCACCGCGACACCTCATCGATTTGTGACGACGAGCCGAAGGAAAGTTAGGCGCGGGCACGCGGGAATGCTCACACACCCGGTCGTAGTTTTCCACGAGGATCTCGATGACTATGTTCTGGAACTTGATGTCGATGAGGGCGGCCACGGTCTCCACCTCGGGCCTCATCACCGTCGGGCCAAAGCACACGGCCAGGTTGGCCACGGTCATCAGGTTCTCCTTGCTGTGGCTCGCGACGCTGCGCGCAACGGCACGCGACGACACACGACGGCACGCAATGACACGCAACGACGTGTGAAACGATGATCCCGGACTCGCGCGTGGCACGGACTACAGCGGGGTGGCGCAGTGGTAACATCTACATTTATGTGCGCGTTATAAATGTAAAATTATTACTATTAAAATTATTCATTAATTATAACGCCACGCACCGGTGAGTTACCACACGTTCGCAACGGCCCGAAACCGTCCAGAGCGCACTCACCACCGTCTGACTCAAGAGTGGCCCCACTCATTCACTCACCTCCACTTGATTGGCACACTTGACAAAAGCGCTACTTTCGGGACAATCAGCTTGTTGCGGTTAATCAGCAGACAGCAGGAATGCATGGCACAGCTCTAGCAAAAGAGCAGTTCGTGACAGAAATTTTCAACATTAAATGTTGGAGACTGCAACCAACAACCACGACCGGATTAGTTTGTACAGACGACGAGCAATCGATCGATTATCTCGGCCAGTTCCAGATCGCTACGAGCCAGGCGTGCGCGCCAATCGGCGAGCGAGCAAAGGGGCAGCGCCGACCGGCAAGGTGACGGAGAAGTGCGGCTAGAGTGACAGGAGAGTTACTTGGAGATGTGGGCAACGATGATGTTGAGCATCTGGCGGTGAGACTCGGGGAGGTCGTACACCAGCCCGTGCACACACTCGATGCGGTCCTCCTCGTTGTCCATCTCTACGCGGGGTCAGACAAGGTCACGGGAGGTTAGGGAAGTGGTGTTTATGTTCCTTAAAACGTGAAAGCTTTCGCGACCACACACGTCTGGCGAGAAGCCTGAAGCTGGTCGCAATTATCAGCGAAAGGTCGTACACATTTTTATAAATGTTGTGGGCTTGCTCTCTAACACACCAGTATGCTGCTTCTCTAATGCACTAGTGTGAAGTATAATGAACCGACACGTTTTGTGCTCACGTGACAAAACCTTACCGATTGGCTGTCGCATGGAGGAGGGTTTACGACATGGTTACATGGCACAACTCAAAACTGCTTTATCATGTTTTTGTTGTAACAGAGGGCAGCTGTGAAACCTGGACTCAAGCAGAGGATCGGTAGCTCAGCGCTCTGACCTCCGAGCCACCCTGCGGCCATCCCCTCGCAAACCATATAGATTTTTTCACGACAGAGAGCGTGGTGCGGAAGCCGTTGCTGTCGGTGACGACTGTTAGTGGCAACTGCACCGAACTTGCTCCTATTTTGTGACGCACGGTCTGCGGGGATGGTGCGGCGATGAGTCAGCAGCATGGCTCGGGCCGAGTTGAAACAATACGGATCACTACGTCGCCAACGCCACCCTGCTTCTACCGCTGGCCGAGAAACCTGACCATTGCAGGCCTCGGAGAACCCGCATTTAAACGTCACGGGATAAAGGTGCATAGCTGCAAATGCTCGCTCGCGAAACTGTTGGCGGAAAGGCCTCCACGAGAGAATACTCCAAAGCGCCCCATCCCCTCTCTAGCAGGGTGTTTTTAGCCTACTCTTTCACGCTGGCCTCACGATGCCTTGGAAGAGGTGGGAAGCACCCACGCACACTCCACTCCACCCTGTGCATCCTACCGATTGACTAACTGTGGTGAACTCATTTATACTGCGGCTGGGTGGACAAAGGTGGAGCAGGATTTAAGAAATGTGCACCGTTGTTTCAACTACCAGAGTACCCGCCCTATGGCGATCTTGTTCCAAGCATGCAACACATTCTTCTGATTACACGATTAAGGTGAAAGTGTTTAAAAGAGCGTTGATGTTATGAGTGCAAAAGTGTGAATTTATAGCTGAAACAGTGTTAAAGTTTCAGAAAAGTAATCAATAAGTGCGAGGTAAAGTTGAAATAACACGTAAAAGCCTTGGTGTTGTGTATATAAAATTTGCGCTTATGAAGGATTCAAACCAGGTTCCCTCAGTGCGGACACATACATGAAACACTTGCTGCATTGTATATACATTACATATTGATTGCTACACCGGGAGTTCAAACTGAACCTATGACCTCTGGATTGTTAGCCCACCGTACTAACCGTTACACCCTTGCGTTTAAATCGCCGCTGTAAAACAGCTTCCCGTTTATTTTTTCCTCCTGTCGTAGTAGCCGGATGGAATTTTATTTAAAGCTGTAATTCTAACGAGATCGATATCAAGGGAATGAACACGGCTAATGGCATCGATTATATAAATATTGAGCCACCTCGAGCAGGACAGAGAATCAATTAAAAGTCGTTTTCCGCTTACTCAGCAAAGCTTCAATGACACTGAACCATCTTCAATTGCAGTCCTTGAGCCACTGTCCCAAAAATGCCTCATCAGTACGATCAAGGGTGAAGAAGGAACAGATTGGTCAGCACTTTACTTGCTGTACTGCCTCCCACAAATCACCCTGATCTTGCCCGAGCTTGTGAGACTTCAGAAGCTTTACAAGGTCGAGTTTGGCTAATACTTGGATGGGAGAATGCCTAGGAATACTTGGACTGTTGGGTGGCCAATTGAAAGTGTGGCAATGAGAAGTGCCCGCAAGAGCTGCTCTTTCAGGATATCCGTGCTGAATGATCCTCCTCTCTCCTTTGCGAGTTTTCTCCACCCACATTGCAGGCATCATCAGGCTTATGAACGGTAAGTCTCATGCATCGAGCTGTGAAAACCTATATCAATATAAGTGCAGATTTGTTTACTAGCATCTGTGTAGATATTTAATTGCCCCCTCCTCGAATGCATGCCTGGTTTTCCCTAAGTACTTCAGCTTCATCTCACACAATGGAATTGTACTGATGCAGGTTTGTCACGGCTCGATGCATGAGAATTATTTTCCACAGCTGCTCTTTCGGGATAGCCGCGTCGAGCACCCCCCCTCTCTCTCTCCTACGTGACGTTTCGCCTCCCACGTTGGAGGCATCCTGTTAGAACAGCTTTGGAAAGCAATTCTCACAATGGAATTGGCCAAACATCCCTCTCGAGGTCCTTCCTGACAATCTTGACATTCTGTGAGGCTTTCCTGGGTAAATAAAAGTCACTCATGTTAGTATTACTGTGATTAACTGTTGCAGGCATGTCTAAGAGTCGCGACCGCCTCTTTCTACCACTGTGGTGAACTGAACGCCTCTACCGGCTGTGGGGATTAAATAAGCTACCGGCTTGTAGGAAGGTCAACAGTGAAAGTCATTTAGCTGGACTTGCCCTGTCATAGAAATTATGAATTTCCACCAGGGCTGTAAACGGGAGATGAGCCTCAATACTCACTCGAGCCGGAAATCGCTTTGAATTTGTTTCAATTGCTACTTGGGGGTCAAGGTAGAAGCGTTCACGTCGCGATCCCTGTCAGGTAGTACTTGGTATTGCCTGCGAATTCTACCAAACACTTCGAAGCCAAGCTGAAAGACGACGATGTCCAGAAGCTAGCCATCGTGCTTCGAAGAATCGCAAAGAAGAAGAAGAATTTTGCTACTTCACCTCGGTGAATCAATGCATTGCGGCACGGCATTCAACTATTATTGCAAGACCAAAGGCGCGACGGATGAGAACACCTGCGGTAGACCCTTGAGAAACGTACTCTGAACAATGGAGGATTCTTACCGAATGTTTATCGCACCGTTACCGAAGAACTCTTGACTCCCTGTTATGTTCTCACGAGCCAACAGAGCGCCTGTGCTTATTGCGGAAGCGTTCGTGCGACTCGCGGTAACACCTCGGCACGCAGCCTATCGTCGTGCAGGGACGGCGCACAGTGGAATAACACGCAGCGCGTAACAACAACAACCAGTTAGCATTGCTGTGGGCCAAACGGTGCCGGCCTGAACGGCTGCTATCCGGGTTGACCCCGCTTGGCTCGTTGCCCCCCAACAGCAGAATTTTTACGGCTGGATGCCCTTCCTGATGCCAATCTCCTTTAGTCGCAGAGTCTTCGGATCCTTAATTGTATGGAACTTTCCTCCAGACCTGTTCACCAAGGGAGACCCAAGCAGAAGCCGGGTTGGCAATTTGCCGGGTTGGCAATTTGCCCCCGATGGTGGGGGTACTAGAGCAAAACTTTACGGCCGGATGCCCTTTCTGACGCCAGCCTCCTTTAGTCGGAAAGTCTACGGAATGTTATGTGTCTGGAACCTGCCCCCAGACCTGTTCACCAAGGGAGACACTAGCAGGAGTGCTGGTCTCCAGACGATAGAGCTCTACGGCTCGTTGGAACACGCAAATCCCTCCACTATGACAAGGTTGTGATCCGTTGGGAGGGTGCAATGCTGTGGGTTCAAGTGGGTAAAGTGGAGAGAGAGCTGGCGCCGCCAGATAGTGTCGTATGCGTTGTTGGGGGTTGCGTGCGGTCCACTTGGCAAACGGGCCCCGGAGTGAGACAGGATTCGGCATGCTGTGATCCCAGACAAGATAGCATTGTCTTAATAATAAAGCAGTGCTCTTGCTTTCAACTGGTGCCTGACACGAGATGCTGGTACTTAAGAGATGGGCACAGTGCCCCCCTATTCAAGCAAAAAATGGGGGGGAAGGGTGGGGGGGCAGGGTGGTGTGGTGCTTTATCTCCGATGGCTGCCCCCGGGCCAACGGTAGAAATTCTACATTACTAAGGCAGGGCCAGTATATCCCTAAGACTATTGCTGACTTCCAGCTAAAGTGGGTCCTCAGTTTATTGACCTTGGTGGGATGATGTGCTAAGTGAACCTGGATTTCAACTCGCATTATTGCAATCGTGCCAAACGCTCATTCGTGGGCTTGCCAAACATTCCAAAGTGGGCTCCTCCTGGGAATGACTCTTGAAACCCACCAAGGCTTTCAAGAGAATAATTATTTTACTTAGAATTGCGCAAGGTACCTATAACTGTAACTGTCAATATAAAACTATACTATAGACACTCCCTATATTTCTACATTTCTACATTGCGTCTGCTATACAAATGGATAGAACAATGTTTATGATTACAGCATAAAACACCCATTGAGCTTGCAATCTTTGGAGGCGGGATTCCGGCGTAAACCAACCATCCATCCATCCATTTTCTAAACCGCTTGTCCTGGTGAGGGTAATCGATTCACCTCTCCTGACACTCCCCTAACCTAGTAAGTGACCGCTGGACCAACATGTCACGGATAGTGTAACATCTCCATCGCCCCCCATCTACAGCCCCTACACCCCACAGAACCCTTTCTTCCCATCAGCAAAGGCCAGGGCCCGGCTCTGATCAACCCTCGACCGTTTAAAACAACAAAGGTGAGTACAGTATTTTACCGTCACGAAGATCAAACGCTTTTCGAAATCAAATCCCCCCTGCGCCGTGCTTTATCGCGGTGCTTCCGGGCAATCCGTCCGATGCTTTCGGGTCGTATCGCATGCCGCTGTGATCCCCACGTGCTGCCCGGAGCTTCTGCCCCTCGTTGCGACCCGGAAACGCACGGCACAAACTACTGCGCTTCCAGGTGTTGGGCAATGCCAAATGTCAACCTCATGTCAGCCAGTCAAAGACAAAGATCCCCCATATAAACTGTAGGGTCAAGTGCTGTTATGCAAGCACCTATAAAGGGCAGCATGGCACACGGAGAGGGTGGGTGGCCAGGACCACGCCCGGCCATTTTTGTCTCCCTATTGGTGATGTTTACACACCATGCCATATACTATTTTGAGGCTGTTTCGACATAGGGGAGGCCCAGGACCGGTTCTGAAGATCATCACTAGTGTTGGTGGCTGTAAGTGGGAATCGAACCTGAGATGAACCACAGACACCTATGGGACTGAGGAAGCTACTGAAGAAGATCCTGACACGTCGTGATGACCAGAAAACTAATTGGAGCATTCGGGGGGCGGGCGCGGGCGCGTTTACATTACAGTAACGTCCCAGTAATTTTCCTACCGAGTAATCACGCGAGCCAGGCCACAACTTTACCAGAAATCCACATTTCCACTTGGCAGGAATTCTGACGTCTGGATTTTCGAGAAGCGAATTCATCCAGGATAAATCCAGCTCTTGCCCAACCTGGCAACCAACTCAAGTCGTTTATAAATATGGACGGGAAGCGAGGGGGAGGGAGGGCCGGGGGGAGCGGGGGAACTCGAGTGTGTACCCAAGTCTTGTGGTCCAAGGAATAAGTGGTGGGGGGGGGGAAGGGTGTCTTTGGTCGGCTCCCAGGCCGGCAGGCATCGCAGTTGGACGCCGACACCCAGATACCAAGCTTCCGGACTCAATTAGCACAGACAAACAACGAATCGCGACTTCGTTGCAAGACGTGGTAGCCTCTCAGAACGGCGCACCATCAGTTATTTACAAAATCAGCATCGCATCTTTAGCTGCGGGTGCGCGCAAGACGCCGCGGTTTTAAGAATCGATGTGTTTTTGCTATTTGTACAGCATGGGGGGTGGGGGGGGGAGGCGCTCGT
>JAZEWU010000016.1:5979395-6012930 GCA_036362915.1 Geotria australis
GAAATGGCCGAGGGGAAATGCCAGCGCCGCCGACGAAAACACGACGAGAATTAAGACTGGTTCTTGGCAACGCCGAAAAGTTGGCCAACGCGCAAGGTTAAGGCGAGTGTTGACAACACGACACGGACACCTCCTCACACAGAGAGAGGCAAGAGAGGGCGGTGGGGTCTCCCGAGCAAGCCGTCGAGTTCTTGTTTTTTCCCAAATCTATTCTCATGGTGTCGTTGCACATATCTTCGACGGCTTTAATCACTACGCACACGCTTTAGGCATTTTTCGTAATTTTAAAGGGAAAATATTATTTCGGCACCTCGCGCCTGCATACATGTTTTTCCACTTTTAAAAAAACATCTGATAAAAATCTATTTTCTCATGACTCACTGGCAGCCGTGATGAAACGCTGATGCAGCCTGAAGGTCATGAGCGGTTCGGGCAGATTCCTGCGGCAGAAAAGGTGAAATGCGGACAATGGTTTTTCAGATCCAGGCATCGAACAGGCTTAGAGAACGCACGGAGGAAGTGTGGCAGGGGAGGATGGGGGGGGGTGTAGGAGAGTACGAAATAAAAGGGGAAAACATTTCCAGTAACCTGAGAAAGGCCTTCACAGCTCCACTCAATATCTTCACATCCCAGAGGTCATCGTTCTCCAGGTCAAGGTCATCCAGCGAGTGGCACTCTAACGGGGAGGGAAGGAACAGCGGCACAATGAGGCCATCAATTCCTGCCGTGAATGGTGCGACAGCCCGTCAAGATACCGCATCTCCCGCTGCATATTAATCAGCATTGTTTTCAACTAGGTTTGCACAAAAGGTACGCTGGGTGGAGCGATGGCACGCGAGTTTCACGAGTTGCACTACAAACTTGGCCACAAGAGTTTGATTACTGGCTATGGCTGTAATATTGGTGGGAGAGTGATATCCCTATGTGGTTCTGGACACACCTTCACCCACTCTAATCCGCCTAGTGAAAAATGGGGCAACAATGCCCATGACTGACAGTACATCACAGGGAGGCCCCGTCCAAAAGCAAACACCAGGCTGTACTTTGGTCACGCGATGGCCCACGACATGTCGATAACAATGCGGCGTTTGTAACATCCACTATACAGAAGGGCAGGCAGCTACCGGAATCGAACTGTGAAATCTGTGCAAGCCGGTTCACCGGCAACTGCACTTTCTTGCCACCAGGTTAAACAATAAACAAAGATTGAGGCGCGGGAAAGAAAGCACGATCACGATTAAAATGATTCCACTGCCCGTCGTGCGTTGAATGTTATCTCAACGGCGATCGCTCAGCCGCCACCCGCTCGCGTGCTCGCCCCCGCCGCAGGGGCGATCCCGTCTGTAACGCTCACGTACTCGTGTAGGTGTTCACGGCTCGATGTATGAGAATTGGCCAAGTCTGATGATGACTCCGTCGTGGGAGGCGTGACGTCGCAGAGAGAGGAAGAGCAACGCTCGACACGACTCTCCTGAAACAGCAGCCCTTAAGAGCAATTGTAATCATACATCGAGCCGAGAAAACCTACATCGATACATCCAAAACGAGTGAAATTTAAGTTCTGATAAAAAAAAAATATGTCACGTTACCACCGGGGACTCAGCCTAGGGAAAAATGGCCGAAAACGGCATGACCCCAAAACCACGACCGCGATCAACAACATCCGCCTTTCAAACCTTGGCAGTCGCGCGCCGCGTTTCCCGCGCGTCAAGCGAGGGGGCTGGGGCAGTCGCCTCCAACGATGTCAGTCGGGGGGGGGAAGCACACCACCACACGCTAACCGCGCGGAACAACTTAACATCCGATTGGCACTTGCGTGCGAGGTTCCCGTCGGCTCGACTGGCGCTTCGAGTGCTTCGCGAGCGCCGCCAAACCTGTCTCTCGGCGCCCAGCACCCGGGAGCAGCGGCTCCTCCGTCAGACGAAGCGGCCAAGAAACGAGAGCCGAATTGAGGCTCTCCCCGGACGACCGTTGCCAACGCGATTTAGCCTCGAGTGCACCGTCAACTTAGCCATAACTTTTTAAAGTATATTTTCTCGCCAAGTGGTAGATCTCAGCATTTCCACGAATACTTGATGGTGGCAATTATCCACTGTACATTGCCTGGCTGGCGTGGTTTTCACTAGCGTTAGCACAAGGGATCAATTTGGGCCTCCTGTCCAAACTTGACCCCAACTCTTGGTAGCCTAACTACTGGGCCATCCTTGCTGTGGGCCCCAGTGCAGCTGCACTGCCTGCACACTCGATAGGTATGCCACTAACTTTAACAATAATAATAATAATAAATACAATTTATAACGCGTGGCACCTATTCATTCAATGTCGAAGGTATTCATTTGAATGGAGAAAGTGAGGAAACTGAGGGGGTGGGGGTATGCGTCCAATATATTATGATAACGGCCAATTCATTGATGAGTGTTTTTTAGTTGTGGGAGGAAACACAAGACAAACAGGGGGAGAACACGCACATTCCACACAGAAAGGCGCCCGATTTGGACATCGAACCACCTTGGGCAGGACTTTCTGCGAGGCACAGATGTTACCACCGCACACCACCCTGCAACCCAACTGAGAGCTGGGTAATGAGAGCTGATAAAATGTGTGGTTGGGCACACATGGAACATGTATATAAAGAACCTTTTCTCACTGTTCTGGTATCTTTTGATAAGAGCATAATGGGACGTGCGCGGGGGATCGATGAAGCATCAAGCACACCCACCCGGCCGCCTTTGTTTCTCCAGTCCAATGCGTTACACATCAATAACGGGCAGTCAAGCGTAAATATCGACGCTCCGTAGAGCGACGCGCTGGTCTCATCAGGTGCTCGCTAACATAACTTGCCTCGAGTCTGTCAAAGGCTACACGGGTGACCATTGCCTCTGTATTGCGTAGATGCGCGTGGGCTGCGCCGCTAGACACAACGGCACAGTCGGGAGCGCGGGCAGCGCATCTGCCAGCAACTAGGGGCCGCCTGCCAAAGCTATCCTCCAACATTTTACTCAAAGTGCATGCAGCTAGCCGGGCACAGGTGCGGTGATGACGTCGCCGCCACCGAGGGGCAGATGGCGGCTGTCGCTGTCGTACCATTGAGAAGGCTCAGCAGCTTCTGCACCCTGATGGTCGGCGCAACGATTCGGTACAGGCCTTGTTCCTCAAGTCCTGCGCCCCACAGACAGACAGCAGCGCGGCCGATCACGTCGCAAAGTAACAACAACTCCAACGGTCGCTCGCAACCGTCTCTTCCATCCAGCGGTGGATTTGGGGAGAGGGCGGGGGGGCGTAGGGGACAATACCCCCCTCCCCACCCCCCAGACAGTTATTATTGTACTGATTTAATTATGCTTACCAGATAAAGTACATTGAACGAATGTTTTCCATTACTATTATTGTTTACCATAGAGGTCCCCCATGGATCGTAAACTTGTCATGGAGGAGAGGTTTGCGGTGGATAAGTTTGCAAGTTCTAATGAAGCCCAGAGCTATGTTGCCTGGAGTCCAGGACTCCTGCTAGGGTCTCCCTTGTGGTGAATAGGTCTGGGGGCAGGTTCCAGACACATAACATTCCGTAGACTTTCCGACTAAAGGAGGCTGGCGTCAGAAAGGGCATCCGGCCGTAAAGTTTTGCTCTAGTACCCCCACCATCGGGGGCAAATTGCCAACCCGGGTAATACCGGCCATTTAAACCTGCAACAACAACATTAATGTAAGCTGCCTAGTTATAAATCCTGCCCCCATGGAGAGTTTCTAAATCCACTTCTGTTCCAATCCAACGCACAAAGTCGCTCGCTCAGCTTCTAACAACAAGCGAGACGAAAAATGAACAATGATACATTTTAAATATTTAGTTAATGACGCCAAACTGCGTCGTAAAACGGATAATCCTTCCTGATCTCTCACACAGCATTGCGGCGCTTGCGTTAGAGAACGGCCCATAGAAGCAGATATCAAAGAGCCACCTCTGATATCTGGTCTGAACATGGTAGGGGGCGGCACTTTCTCCACGTACCCTACCACAGACAATAGTGTTAGTTTAATAAATGGCTGACGCTTGTAATCTCGAGACCTGTAATTTAGCCAGATTCAAGGCAATGGTTTTCGCGTGTAGTCAATTGGAGGACCGAGCTGAGACCATTAACTCGTTACACTTCAGTTCTCAGGCGACTGCGTGGATTCGAACCCTCGATTCAGCAGGGCCAGCAAAGAGCTCACCCCTTCACCACAATGCTCAATGAAAACCAAAATTTACCACAACCGCTTATTTACTCAGTCATTGGCGAGTGGGCTGAGACAATCGACACATCACTAAACGTGAGAAAGTGAGCTAATAATAATGATGAAATCAATCAACTCCAGTGAAATACTGCTGGCATGTACGACACTTCCCGCTGACAGGATGTGTCGGTTTGGTATGTGTAAGCCCCGTGCGATCACAATTGGTGTTGGAGCAGCGGCATTACGTTTCACGTAACAAGACGCCGCGGCGCGTTAAAATATAAAAATATGAGCAAGCTGGGTGGGTCTCCGAGGCCGGAGGGCAGCACAGCAGCCCCAAAATCCTGGGGTTGAATCCTAGCAGCCCCCCCCCACGTGAGAACGAGAATCCCCAGCGCAGCGAGTTGATGGTCTCAGCCCGGTTACCAACGGCAGCACAACTAATCAGTCACGTTAAGAGCTCCTATTTCGGGATATCCATGTCAAGCATTCTGCCTCTCTACTTCGACACGGTTCCCCTCCCACGTTGAAGGAAACCGTGAAAACCTACGTCCATATGCGTTAAAGTTGGCTAAATTGCTGCCTTGAGAATTGAACTGTCATACGATGAACAGTAGGTTCGTACGGTAGGGCAGATGGGAAAGTGAAATAGAAGTCACTTGAAGGTTTCCCAGATGTAGCTCTGTAACATCTGCTTTCGCAGACTGTTCGCTAACATGACGGCTTGCGCTGCTCTGCGAGTGTCCGTGTGGTTCTTCGTCTCCTCACGTGAAACCGACAGCACAGTTGGGATAAAACAACGCGATAGGTTGTTTTTGTTTCAATTACGACGATGATTCTGTTTTGCTGGCTGGCTGACTCAAGCGAGGGGGTGGTCAGACTGTGACATCCTAGGACGTATGGGCTGCCCTCAAAGACGGAAGAAAACAACGCACTGATATCCTACAACGACATTGACAAGAAATCACAAAACTTATACAGCCCAATAATTGCCCTTGTGTGCATGTGGGGCGGCTTTAAAAGGAAAAATATTTTTTTGAATGATGGTATTTTTTTTCCATTCTCAACATTAATTTTCATGTTCAATTGACTGATCTGTTTGTTCATCCAGTAGAGGAAGGAAAGGCAGACGTGGCACACAAGAGAACGTTAATAAAACCTATGCATGGCGCGGGTCATTTGAACGATGAATAAAAGAAACACACTTGGAAAACGTTTGACTTCTGCAGCAAGAGGGAGAAAAGAAAATCAGCTTTCAATATTCGCAGACAAAAAAAAAACTCGAAAAGCTTTTCAACCTAACCTTGGCAAAAAACCCACTCCCACCCACCACCACAGTCCCCGCCCAGATATACAGACGCTGTTTGCTGCCTGTATATTCGCTTACGCCCTCGTCGATCAGTGCCAATTCGTAAAATCAAAACAGACAGAGAGGTACTCAACCTCCCCCCGACTCGGGGGCACCAAGGTTTTTCAGATTAATTCATTATCAGTACCCGCTTAATCCTGTCGAGGGTCACGATGAGTCAGGGAAAACACGGGGCACAAGGCAGGGCTATACCCGGGATGAGACGCCAGTCTATCACAGGGCACCCGGGAGCAATTTAGTCAGGTCAATCAACCTAGGAAGCATATTTTTGGACTGTGGGAGGAAAACAAAATAACCGGCGACAACCCGTGTGGACTTGGGGAGAACATGTAAACTCCATACAGAAAGGAGCCCGAGCTGGCAATCGAACCCGGGGGGCCTTCTTGCTGTGAGGCAGCAACGCTACTTACCGCACCAACGTGAATCTTAAACCGCGAGAAGCCGTGCGGGTTAGAACCCACCGTGCGTACATTTGCGTCCCACTCACCGTCGGCCTCGATGAGCTGAATGCACTTGCGTACGAACGAGAAGCCCATCTCGTTCAGAGTGGCTAAACAACACAGACAACGGATTAATGAAGGTTCTCTTCGCTCGATATGAGAATTGCTCTCAAGAGCTGCTCTTTCTGGATAGCTGTGCCGAGCATTCCTCCTGCTCTCATAAAGGAACGCTCGACACGGCCACCCCGAAAGTGCAGCTCTTATTAGCTATTCTAACACAGACAACACCAAACAAAATCAGTAGCAGCCATGAGCCATGCTACCTTAACCACTGACAAAGGCATACGGGCAGGGCCACCACCCAGTTACATGGGGGTGGGGTGAGGAGGGGGAGTGTGAGGGACAATATGCCAGAGACCAACCGTAATACCGAACATGATACAACAATGGACATTCGCCAACAACGCTGCCTTAAAAGGAGAAAATCTATAACGGGCGACATTACGGGTATACAAAGCTCTCTTTAGGAGATGACGGCAGAAACGGTCAGACGTGATCGGTGCAAGTTTCCTTGTTGTAATTTCACTAAGTGTATCGCAGTGAATGTTGTTGCGTCCGGATTTTTCCCTGATTTCATCTCGACCGTGCTCCCGGCTTCACGCTGCGGGACGAGCCCTCCTCCGTGTTACACAACAGCCCACGGAAGAGCACGTATATCAGAGCTTCCTCTGAAATCCTTTCCCAGTGAATTCTCGCTCACTGCAGTGGGGGGCAGGAAATACCCAGTTAGCTTGCAAGCTCTGTATGTGGGATTCCTGCGATACCAGAAACGTTCCTCCAACTAACCGATGCAAAGAACATTTAAACTCACAAGGTAACAACGAATTGACAGCATTAAAGTGTGCACAGAAAAGATCCTAAACCTAACCATAATCATAAAATAAACATTAACACACAGTATTGCACAAGACAAAAACCACCAATAATCCCAAACAGAGACAAAGAAGTGAAACATTCCAGTGCAATGAGAATAAACAAATTGAAGAAGCGTATTGCATAATAAAAGTAAAGTGGAAATGCAGCCCTTAAAACCACCTATAATTTTTTTGCAAATAAAGGCCGGCATTAATTTTCACTTTACTTCCCACTCACTCTGCATATGAGCTTGAGATCCGTAGCATGCCGGTACAATCGATATTTTAATTCGCAGAGATGGAACTTTTTCAACTTAGGAGCGGAACAAAAATGTAATGCAATAGGATTTATTTACAGCTATTGGTGACTGGGCTGAGATCATCAACTCACTTAACTCGAGGACCCGGTTTAATCAAAGGCAGCAGCTGCCTGGATTCAAACCCAGGGTCTCAGAAGTGCAGGCCCGATGCTGTCATCTCCAAACCGAATAAATGGTATTTAGCCGAAAAATATTGGGAAGTAGCCTTGAACGTAGTGGGTGATGGGATAAAAGGGCCGCACGTAGAATTCTGCTCCGGGCATTCACAGACACCTAGGTGGCAATGCACAGGTGCACAAATATAGCCACTCGCTTTCACAAGGAAATGAGAGGTTGGCGAAGCTTTTCTAGGAATCAAATCACCATTATTTTGTTCAGTTTGTACCTTAAAAAGGGCCGTGTACCTATAGCTTTTCAGCTAATTGTGAAAAAAAAAATGCCATCAAAAGCAACACGATGACGAGATTGTGAATAGCTATTGTTTAGAAAAAAAACAGTCTGTAATAACCTCCATCAGGTGAGCAATGCGCTGTTCGTGCCGGTTATTATTATCCGAGTACACTTTTAGAGGTTATTATCCTTTCCATCATCTTCTGCTGCCGCAAGCAAATAAAGACCCCCATCGAAATTCGTCCGCGGCTTGGGCCTAGTTATGCAACAGCGAGCACACGCCGCAAAATAATCGTTAAGTGAAGAATGTCAAAACATATAAATTAATCAACTCCTGGCTACGTAAAAAAATACTTGTTGTTTACACAACCTACAGAGGGTTCTTGTCCACAAACATCGGGTAGTTCTCGAGCATTGGATGCACCGAGCGTAACTGCTGTTGAGACACTGAATGGGGAAAGTTGTCCTGCGTTCTGCTGAATCGATGCTGGCTGATGAGATGCTCTCGGAGGAGGCCATGAGGCTGATCAGCTGTGTCAAAGATATATTTTTTTAAGTTGAAAGACAAAGGTGGTAAGGATGCATTGTTTATATTGCGAATTGCTCTCCATTGGTTATTCTTTCGGGATAGCCGTGTCGAGTGTCCCTGCCTCTCTCGTTCGCGACGATTCACCTTCCACGTTGGAGGCATCATCAGGCTTGTCAAACGGTTTAAAGCGAAAAGTGTCGCGTTATATACCTGCGCTGTACAAGCGTGTCCTTGTGATGTCATATTTCAATGCATTTCAAAATCATTATATTGTCCATAAGAAGTACTTAGATGAGCCAACTGCTCGCTTTGATCATCAGACGTGTCTGTGTGTGGTGCGCACTGAGGAGGACTTACTCTCTTCGGGAATGTTGTGCGTGGTCCGTTCGTAAATCTGAAAGACAATGCCGACTCCAGGTCAACACCGGCGATGCCACGCAAAGGACACCAGATGCACAGGCACCGATAGATACAACCCAGCAGCCGACGGTCAGGAACGCGGCAAACGCTCACACAATGGGGAAACACAAAGAACCGCCGGCACACCGCGCGCGCTCCGGCGGGGGTGGATCGGTGGGTAGAACCGCACGCTCCCCGCTGCCTTTGTCTCCCCACCGCTGAAGCTCATCACACCGTTAGATCTATGATAATTGCCCTTAAGAGCTGTTTTATCGGGATAGCCATTGCAACCGTTCCTCCTCTATCCTTCGTGATTGTTCGCCTTTCACACTGAAGGCATCATCATTCAGAAACCTAATAATGCCTCCAACGTGGGAGTCGAATCGTCGCAGAGAAGAGAGGAGGAACGTTCGCCACGGCTATCCCAAATCAGCAAATCTTGAGAGCAATTCTCTAGCAGTCCCGTTTCACGTGCCGCGTCCGGAGGTTGAATTAAACCGGAAAAATTATATGATTAAGTCCAGCTTGCTAACAATAACACGCACAGACGTCATTATTACATTAGATTATACCAAGTCAGGAACTGGCATTGGGTTGGGACCACCATGGACCGTGCGAATCACAAGGCAACCGCTCTCAGCAGAGAGCAAATTAAAACAACCGTCGTTCACCACTAAGTTGGTAGTGGTGGTGACATCACCACCGTGCTTGTGCCAAGCCAGGTGGACCTCGAGGCCACGTGAATTGCCGAAAATCCCTCCGGAGAAAGAGAAAATTACACCCACGCACGCACACACACCGTGCACGAGTCCGTGTTCGTAAATAACAGGAATTATATTTCTGGGGACTCACAGTGGGTGACAGCGCACTTTTCAATTGCAGACGAACACAACAAACCATAGGTCCATTCAAAAACAAAGAACGCCGTATAGCTTTAACATGCTGTTTGGGAAAGTGCTGTTAGTGAGTAACACCCACGAAGGCCAGCACAGCACGTTAAGTGGGTGGGTGGCCAGCACTCATGCCAGGCCGCCTTTGTCCCCCCAGCACTGCTTGTCTGCACACCACACCAGGTACTAATCTTTAAGGCTAACTCGACCTAGGGGAGCGCCAAAAACAGTTCAGATATTCGTCACCGATGCTGGCAGCGAGTTGAAATCAAACTTAGGTCGACGGGTTCAGTCCACGGTGCGCCAGCTGCTGAGTCACCGCTCCACCCCCCCATCCACCGCACACGCTCGCGAGTTCATACGCGGCTTTGATTTTTAAATTACTCTCTTGTCGCAGCGCTTGAATCGATGGTGTGACTTTATTAAAATGCCCCCCCCGTCGTGGCTGCCTCTGTCCACCCAGCGGTATAAACGAGTACAGCACAGATAGACGATCGGAAAATTGCGTGCGGTGGTGTAAAGTTGGGGTAAGGATGTCTGTGTCGGACAAATACCACTCTAGAGCTCCCTCTAGTGAGCAAGCAACTGCAAGGCTGCACGTTTAGCGTTCGTAATCACACCTCGATGGAATATTACATTGCAGTGGACTGATCACGGCCGATATACCAATGGCAATTGAAGATATATTTAAGCTGCCAGCCACGCATCCCAGCATGATTTCTAACATCACAACACACACAGACACGTGCGTGTACTACGGATAATAAAAACACACAACTTCTTTCAACTCAACCATTCATTAGCCTGAAGATGTCTCCAACGTGGGACATGAAATGTCGCAAAGGCGAAAGGAGGAACGCTCGACACGGCTATCCCGAAAGAGCAGCTCGAGAGCAAACTGTCATGCGGTAGATTCGCGAGCTCCCTTCACCTACCAGTCTCCCCACCGCCGCAGTATATTCCATTTCATCCCCCCCCTCTCCCCAACACAAACACGCGTGCGGTGACACGGCCGCAGAGAGGGAGACAGCAGAGAGAAGAGACGGCGTTTTGCCCTTTGAGCTTCGCGGCACGGAGCTCACAGCTGGGGACTTAAGATCCACAAGAGCGGAGGTCAAACCGGGCGACCGCTAGGGCGGCGGTCCAAGGAAAACCACTGGACTGTTTCGTAGGAAGTCACCCGGCCCTGGGGTCAGGTGCGTCCCCCTGGGTTAACCGGGGTCGCCCAGTTTCCGAAGTGGTCTGGGTTCATAGACAAATAATAATAATAATTTTACATTTATAACGCGCACATATTCATTCACTGTCGAAGGTACTCATTCGACGAGAGAATGACTCAGAGGTGCTCGGAAAGCGCAGAGAGGCGGAGGAGGCAGCCAGGCGGTTTTGCCGGTGCCATATTGCCACACACTGCTTCCTATATATTATGATGTTACCGGCCAAATAATTAATGAGTGGTTTTTTTTAAGTTGTGAGATGAAACCGGAGAACCCGGAGGAAACCCACACAAAACAGGGGGAGAACACACAAACTCAACACAGAAAGGCGCCCAAGCCGAGATTCGAACCCGGGGCTTTCTTGCTGTGAGGCGCAGATGTTACCACTGCGCCACCCTGCCGCTCCTAAACCAACCCCCCCGTGTGTGCATGCGTGCGTGCGGATGCAATTTGCTCTTCGCTGCAGGGTGGTGCGGTTGCCCAGTG
Organism: Geotria australis; assembly: GCA_036362915.1. NCBI lineage: Eukaryota > Metazoa > Chordata > Hyperoartia > Petromyzontiformes > Geotriidae > Geotria > Geotria australis. Next base: position 5,990,562 of record JAZEWU010000016.1, read on the forward strand.
GTTCGAATGCCGCGTGGTGGCACCAGCCCAACTGCGTTCCCTTCCCTACTGTGGTGCGTAACGCCGGTTGCAATTAACGTCAGCTCCTGGCTCGGTGTATCGTAATAACGCAGCGTGTGTGTAATGGTAAGCACGCTCGACTTGAAACGAACAGCTCGCCGGTTCGATACAATCTGCAGAAGGGCCGTTGAAACAATGGACGAGCTTCTTAGATCCATCTGCCTGACAGAAGTGCATCAATTCTCTAAGAGTCCGAGGTTTGAATATGGGCAGTCAAGGCAGCTGCTGTTATAGAGAATTAATTATATTTATTTTTGGTATCGGATTGTTTACGGCACTGTGAGAGTCAGCGGTGCCACACTGCCCTCTGGCGGTGATGCTTACAAGCTCTCGAAATAAACTACTGGACGGCTGACGAATGTGTGGGTCACTGGGCTCGTTTGAACACACGTCATCATCCAGTAAATTTAACATCGTAGGCTGTCGTGACCAATGTTATCCATAATATATCCCTTTTTGGGTTGGAGCCACCTAAACAATAAGTGTCGTAAACCCGCCTCCACCCGACGCAGCAAATTAGTAAGGTTTGTCACATGAGATACCTGACGAAGCTTATTGCAACTGTCAGCAAAACGCCGTATGTCATTGTAAATGTTATGTCTTCGCTCTCCAACATACCGGTGTGCTGAAGCAGTAAAGAACTAGCAGGTTTCGCTCACGTAACAAACCTTACTAATTGGCTGTATCGGGTGGAGGCAGGTTTCCGACACTTATTTTTCACGTGACCCAACCCATAAAAAGGGATATATTACGGTCATCACCCTGGTGCGTCAGAGCTTCCTCAGACTGGAGTGGTGGAAGCAAGGTCGCTCTTTTTGCTGTAAACGCCTGTCTCACGACCAATCCGATAGCGGGACACCCGCTTCTCTGGCTTGCGATACAAATGGACCACAGAATGAGGCCAGAACACACGCCTGGAAAAGGCCCCGTGGTCAACTGGGACACCACCAGGCTCCGGCAGCTCATAAATGACCTATGAATTGAGTCTCAATTAACATTAGACGCAGCACCCGACGGGTTGCTGTGCAGGTCGCGATGACCCACAACCGGTCACGATGACCCACCACTGGTCAGTAGCATTTGTAAGGTGTATCCTTGCCATTGCTCGCTACCACCGCTTGCTGGTGTAAGGGCCTCCACTAGAGGGAGCGCTGTCTAAAGAAGCCCCCGAGAGCTGCCATTCTCTACCGGTGGATCGCGACCAACCAGTGGGCCGCAAGCGCCACCTGGTGGTCGGTGGAGAGCCAAACCCAAGCGGGCCTAGTGGGCTTTGAGGTGCAAAAGGTTGATAATCCCTTCCCAAGATGATACTTGGCCTACTATTCCATGCAAGCCAGTTGTTTGGAATGATAGATAGATGTTTCTCATTAGAGCTGAAACAATTCAGTGTGCTTACAAGCTCTGGAAGCGGCATTCCTGCAATACAAAAACGCATGAACTAACCAATGCATACAATATATAATCTCACAAGGTGAAAGAGGTGGAGGCACCAACCAACCTCTGCCCACCACATACAACCTGCCGATGGACTAACTGTTGTGTACCTTTAACACGAAGGCTTTCGTGACCAATGTTATCCCCTAGTCTTAGCTCTTTTATAATAATAATATCAATTTATATAGCGCCTTTCACCCGAGGGTCACAAAGCACTGCACAAGGGCCGCGAAGAGAACGACATGTCAACAACGAAAGAAAAAACAATAGAAAAACCAAAGCAACAGAAAATAAATTATTAAGGCTACTTCGAATATACTGAAAGGTCGTGAAACTGGCAATCTTAAGAGCGGCAAAAATCTGCCATCGTCCCCTAAGATGGCCGTCACTTCCTTGAAGAGGGAGACAGGGATGGAGGGTGAGCGACAGGGAGAGACATAGGGACACAGAGACAGGAAGACAGAGAGACAGACACGAGGGGGAAACAACGCCAATCCAAATTAAACAATCAACATTGAAGCACAAGGACACCACACAAAAAAATGTATAAGTGTCGTAAACACGTTTTTGTTCAAGTGACAACTCTTTACTGATTGGCTGTGTCGGGAAGAGACGGGTTTACGACACTTATACATTTTTTACGTGACCTAACTCATAAAAAGAGCTAGACTATGTCGTGCACCTGTTTATAGTGTTGGGGGTGGACAGAGGTATTGGCGCGGGAGGGAGGGTGAGATTCGTTACAGTTAATCTTTCTTAATGTTATTGACATGCCGCTCTCTCCACAGCCCTGTGCAGCGCTTTGTGACCCTCGGGTGAAAGGCGCTCTATAAATGCTAATATTATTATTATTAAATGAGCAAAACGAGAGCGCGTGGGCAGCGTGTCGCGGTGTCGTATTGAGGGCAGCGCGGACGTTGCTCTCACCGGCTCTCTCCCGTCCATGGCCTCCATCCACTGCTTGCGGCTGTCTTCCGACAGCGACTGTAATGTCACCACGCCGGCCCTGCGTGAGGTCACGGGAGAGGCCCGGTGGTTAGGACTCGACGTGTGGGTGGGGAGGCCAGAAAGCGTGCCACATGCTGTTGTTGTTGTTGTTATCAGTTGCCCCCCCCCCTCCATTGGTGTGGCTATCAGAGCAGAATTTTACGACCGGATGCCTTTCCTGAGGCCGATCTCCTTTAGTCGGAGGGTCTTCGGATCATTATTTGTCTGCAACCTCCTCCCAGACCTGTTCACAAAGGGAGAAACTAGCAGGAGTTCTACACTCCAGGGGACATAGCTCTGGGGTTCATTGGAAAACGCAAATCCTTCCACTACGATAACGTTACGATCCATGAGTGGGTTACGATCCATGGCATGAGCGCCAGAAAACTGCTTCTGTGTCAAAGCCGCCGTATACACCATAGAGGGCCCTAATGAACGTCAGAACTCTCCATATAGCCCCCAATCAGTCGGCTCCTTAGAGTGGCTGGCACGGCATTCAAGTTCAAGAGGGCATCACGGTCAAAGCCACCGATGCCACCACACACCACTACTTCCTTCCTTCTACCAGATAGGACAGCAGCTGCAATCAACATCCGACTGTGCAACTGCTGCGGTTTTTGGCCCCTGGGCAGTCAACGCACGACTTCAAAGGTCTGCTCTTGGACTCATGTCACATCCGTGCAGTTTTACAATGAGCGCATGCATGATCGACCAGTAGACGCCCCCAGTGAATTACGCGTGACCCCTCTTTACAGTATCCTTATTTTGCATGTTTGTTTTGTGACCCACGGGTGAAAGGTGCTATATAAAATGCTATTATTATTATTATCGCAGGAATCCCGCTTACAGAGCGTACAAGCTCACTGGGGGTTTTCAGCTCTAATAATAAACATTTACCATCTACCAAATAAGCACCACTGTAAATCTAAATATAAAGAAACTTTATATCACCGAGTCTGAGTCCCAGCTCTTGTGTATTCTTTTTCATAATGCAGAATTCAGGCAATGCTCATTCTGACTGAAAACCAACCGGGGGAACCTATGGTATTAATGATGAGCAACGTATGACCTTTGACATGGGCAGATAAGCCAAGACACAAATGTTTCACCATCGTGGATCGGGGTCACGCGATGCAACGATCCACGGAGCTCGTGCGCGCGAGACGAGCTCGCCGATCAATCTCCGCCGTGCACATCCTCCGTGTTAAAAACACAAAACTGACCCTTTGTATCGTATTACTTTATGACAATCTCGCCGCACACTCGCCCAGCACGCTGTCCCTCTTTACCTTTCTCCGAGGTCAACGTCAAAACAGAAGCGTCGATCGATGGCGTCCGTCCGCTTCCGAATGCACGACCTCACGGTGAACTCCTCCTCCTCCGCCTGCCAAACCCCCGCGCAGACGGAGAGCAGCGCGTCTCGACGGAACCGACGTCGCAACGCAGACGACAAAAGCGCGGCGCAACAACAACATCCGCAGTATTGATAATAATAATAATTTTAGATTTATAACGCGCACATATTCATTCACTGTCGAAAGTACTCATTCGACAAGAGAACGACTAGGAGGTGCGAGGAAAGCGCAGAGAAGCACAGGAGGCAGCCAGGCGGTTTGCCGGCACCATATTGCCACACACTGCTTCCTATATATTAGGATGTTATCGGTCAATTAATGAATGAGTTTTTTTTTTAAGTTAATCATAATAATAACAGCATTTATAGAGCGCTTTTCACCCGAGGGTCACAAAGCGCTGCACAGGGCTGCGGAGAGAGCGACATGTCAATGACGACAGAGAACGGAAAATCAGCAACGATTTTTTTTATTGGAGAGCCCGGAGGAAACCCACGCAGAACAGGGGGAGAACACACAAACGCCACACAGAAAGGCACCCAAGGCGGAGATTGAATCTGCTCGGGCAAGACCATTCTTTCTGTGAGGCGCAGATGTTACCACTGCGCCACCCTGCCACCCAGGGTGGCTGCTCGTCACAACTGGGAGCGGCTACCGCTGCGCCAGGTCACCGCGTGGGTTCATACCGGCTTTCCCGATGGCTTCAGCTCGGAGGGGCCCCGAATAAACCGCCGGTTTGACTTCTTGTACTTGGAGTAGCTCTTCACCCAGTTCGTCCCGAAGGGGCCTGCGTAAAGACAACATAAACACCACAACAGAGACGCACTAGATTTCCAAATCTGCTCCCACATCAATTTCTCACGACGACGCGGAAACCGAAAGGGCACGTGCATGATGGAGACTGTCAAAGAAGAAGAAGGAGGTGTTTACGTTTTGCTAACGTAAAGAAGGTTGGAGTCAATGAAGGGCATCCGGCCATAAAATTCTGCTTCAATACTCCCAACCTCGAGGCTGGTCCAGGTCAAGCTGGCAGGATTATGTCACTAGGCTGGCATGGGAACGCCTGGGAATCCCCCAGGAGGAGCTGGAGTCTGTTGAAAAGTGGCACTTTTAAAATGAACGGGATGGGATACCTCCACCCTTCGGAAGCAACCGGCCAACCGGAGTCAACAAAGGCGTGAACAGGTGAAGTGGTGCCGCAGAGGTTAGTGAGGTGCTCTGTCAGCCTGGTAACCAGAGTTCGATTCCTGACCATGGGCAGGTGGGGAGTTTCACACTTAAAAAACATTTACAATTTATAACATATACAGTGGTCCCCTGCTTTACGATGGCCTCACAATACAATTAAATCACTTTACGATTAACGCTCTATAAGAACATTACTATCATATTACGATAAAAAATAAACTTTACGATACGTGTTACGATAGGACTGTGCGTGAGCGTGGGTGGCACGGCAGCGAATCGGCAATGCAAACGCATGTAGCTTAGGTAGCTTCTCAGCCAATAGCAGCACTGTTGAGTGTTTAATAATAATAATTTCAATTTATATAGCGCCTTTCACCCGAGGGTCACAAAGCGCTGCACAAGGGCCGCGAAGAGGACGGCATGTCAACAATGAAAGAAAATAACAATAAAAACCAAAGCAACAGAAAATAAATGCTTAAGGCTACTTCGAATATACTGAAAGGTCGTGAAACTGGCAATCTTAAGAGCGGCAACATTCTGCCAGCGTCCCCTAAGATGGCCGTCACTTCCTTGAAGACAAACACGGAGGGAGACAGGGAGGAAGGGTGAGCAACAGGGAGAGACATAGGGACACAGAGACAGGAAGACAGAGAGACAGACACGAGGGGGAAACAACGCCAATCCAAATTAAACAATCCACATTGAAGCACAAGAACACGCAACAGCAAAAAAAAACCGCAGGCACCCACAACAACAAAACACAACTTCCATACGCGACACCACGAGGCAAGTTTAGGCAAGGCAGGACTGGGCCAGGAGTAGGCCGCGCAAAACAGACAACCAAAAACAAGCAATAAGAGCATGGCAGACAACAAATCAAACACCAAAGTAACACAGCAACAAACCACCAACCAAAGAGAAAAGGAACAGATGAAAAGTGACAAATGTGCAACAAATTAAAGCTAAATAAATACGTAAAACACAGGGAGCGGCAGCCCACGCGCCCCCGCTGGGGGCGCGCGGGGTAAACACTGAGTTTACAACTCAGTGTAACACTGAGTTTAAACTCAGTGTTTACTTTTCCTTTGTTTGATATACGTGTGTGCTGCTCTTACTGTACTAAGATATTATTTGTCTCACTTCACGATGGTTTCACATTACGATAAGTGTTCTGAAACTGATTAATATCGTAAAGTGAGGGACCACTGTATCTATATCGTGGGTTATCAAATTTTCCCAGGACACCCGTAAATTATGATTTCGACCTCGCGACAGCCGAGTGGTAAACCTTGCCAGAATCTGCCTCCGAGAGAACACAAGCGCATGCAGCCAGTGTGGGTTAGTGGTGCCGTGCGCGAATGTCACCAAACGCGGAGACCGCCGTCTGTCAGCCAAGCGGCACGGTGCAATTAAAACCTCGTGAATTACGACACCTCAGAAAGACCTGTGCCAAAGAAAAGACGGCGTTCGATCATCTGATTAGCCTCTCGCTATCTTATACAGCAGTGCTTATTACAGCGGAAGTCCGAGTTAGACGGAGAGTGGCGGCGCAGTGGTTAGTGCACTGCGTTGTTAACCCGGCGACCCGAGTTCGATTCCCAGCCATTTGCAAACATCAGTGGCAAGCGATATCTGAACCGGTCCCCCGGCTTCTCCAACCTGCATCGAGCAGCGTGGTGAACTATGGTCAAACAACCCCCACGAATTACACGAAGTGCAGAAGTCTTCATCCAGCACTGGATTGACAAGGGGTTATGTATTATTATTATCATCATCGTTCAGGGGGAAAGATATATGACCAAACTTCACCATGCTGGTCAGTGCGGGTTAGTGAACAAACTCACCTGACATGGGGAACCCCCCACTCACACTCAGGTGACCTAAACAAAAAACCATCATATTACATTTTGACTCTCCTGAAATTGGATCAATTCCAACTGTGAGACTTACACAACAACTCACTGTCCCCAAACAACAACAACTCACTGTTCCTGACGAACAAAAACCCACTGCTGCTGCACAGTGTGAATGCCAGTGTGTGCGTCCGTGAGCTGCCGTGTTTACATGCTGAAAACTGGTACCAGCGGTGTCAAGATCGACCTCTGTGGAGGAGGTTCGTGAAGGACGCTACTGGGCAGTTGGAGGCAGTCGCCCTCCAGCAACAACGGAGGGCGGAGGAGCGACGCTCACAACAGTGAGCCGAGCGCCAAGCGGCCAAAGAACAGCAAGTTGGCACAGTAGGGAGCTCAGGTGGTGCATCTGCCAGTCATCTCGGTCAGGCAGCCCATGACACCTGGGTCTGTCCTGCGACCTCCTGTCGGCGAGGCATCGACACTTCACGTGGCCTCAAGGTGCATATGGCCTGGCACAGGCGCCGTGGTGACATCACCGCCACTTAGTGGCGAATGGCGGTTGTTGTTGTACGTGTGTGCGTACGTAATGCAAAGCTAACGTCCGTGCGTGCAGGTAGGTGCGTGCGTGTATCGGGTGCGTACGTTTCTCCAGCACGTAGAGGTAGCCCTCGATGGTGTAGTCGCTGGAACGCTTGTGCTCTTCCGGGGAATCGCGCACCTTCTGCTTGAGCCGCTCCACCTCGGAGCGCGTACTCTCGAAACGGTCGCGCGTCTGCAAGCAACGCCATTGCGAGCGACACTGTTATACCGCGAGCGACACCGCGACGCCGGACGCGACACTGTGAACTACACCACGAGCAACACCGTGACGCCACGAGCAACCCTGCAAGCGACACCGTGACACCGCGAACGACACCTCGAGCGTCACGGCAACACATGGGGATCAAGGTAGAAGCGTTCACGTCGCGATCCCTGTCAAGTAATACTTGGCATCACCTGCAAATTCTACCAAACACTTCCAAGCCGAGGAGCTGAAAGACAACGTTGTCGAGAAGCTCAACAGATGCCAGAAGCCCCCTCAGTCTGGAGCAAGAAGAGAGGCCAATGCCCGCCACCTTTAAGGCCAGCACTGACTATTATATCTATAAATGTTGAAGGGCTGTCTGCAACTAAAGAAGAACTTGTTGCAATGGGAAACTGTCATACAACCACCACGCTTCGAAGAATCGATTCGAATCGATGGGAGGTCACATGAGCCCCCCGTCCATCCCCCATTGGGGGATGTATGGCATGCATGTGGGGCGCACGTGGAACGCATGTGGAACATGCGTGGCCATTCCCATAGCGCTGTGTCAGCTATAACAGTTGCTCACTAACAGCACTTGCTCAAGGGGTCTGTCAGGCTAAGCGAGCGAAACTCGTTTTGCGTTTGTTTATCATGTACTGGGGCGGCACGGTGGCGTAGTGGGTAGCGCTTCCGCCTCACAGCAAGAAGGTCCCGGGTTCGAATCTCGGCTCGGGGTGCCTTTCTGTGTGGAGTTTGCATGTTCTCCCCGTGTCCGCGTGGGTTTTCGCCGGGCGCTCCGGTTTCCTCCCACAGTCCAAAAACATGCATAGGTTAATTGGCCTGCGGACTAAATTGCCCCCGGTGCCCTGTGATGGACTGGCGTCCCGTCCTTGGTATAGCCATGCCTTGCGCCCTATGTCTGCCCGGATAGGCTCCGGCTCACCGCGACCCTGTACAGGATTAAGCGGTTTCTGAAAATGAATGAATGAATGGAGCGGAATGTTTGCCGGCAGCAAAAAGTAAACGACCACTGGTTGATGTGCATTCGTATTTCCGCGTGGATATTTCCAAGGTCGAGAAGAGATAACAGCCAGTGGCGCTGACCGCATACCGGTGTGTCAGCAAATGCAAGGGACTATGTAAGAAAATGGGAAACTGTAATTTGACTATCGCGCTGCTTCGAAGAATCGCTAAGAAGAAGAAGCAAATGAATCAATTTTTTAAAAACTATTGCTATTCAAAATGTATTATTTTTACACGTTGACTGCCGTGCCATTTGTTGGCCGTAGAGCCCTGTTTAAACCTTGTCCTCGCTTTCTTCCCTCGGTGGTAAAAACCACAAATGAAAAAAAATGCTAGTGGGTCAATTGGCTCCAGTGGAAGTTCACTACGTGATCTGTGGCGGGGTCGCGCTGAACCGAGAACCACTGAGATCTCAGGTTCTATTATGGAATTCAGCTGCTTGTGGTTAAACAAAGCAGAGTGAGTTCATGGTCTCAACCAGTCACCAATGACAACGTCAAAATAAAAACCATTACTTTAAATACGGCTCCGATTCCAGATTTCAGAATTTAAAATATCATACGTCGAACATTACTTTCCGTGGCAGGGTGGAAGGGAAAGTACGGTAGCTCTGTGATATCTGCTTCCATGGGCCACTCTCCAATCTGGGGGAGTGCACTGCTGTGTGAGACCTGGAGACGGATACTTTGTCTCGTGACATTACACCAATGGCACAAAAAAATACCTAAAAGCATTTGGCTTGCACAGTGGCACAGCAGGTAACACTGCTGCCTCATAGGAATAAGGTAATCGGTTCGATTCCAGTTCGGGTGCCTTTCTGTGTAGAGTTTGCGTGTTCTCCCCGTGTCCATGTGGGTATTCGCCAAGTGCTCCATTTCCCTCCCACCATCCAAAGACATACTTCTGTCTAGGTTAATAGACCTGACTAATTTGCCCTAGTGTCTTGCGATGGACTGGCATCTCATCCTGGATATAGCCGTCTCTTGCGCCGTGTGTCCAGCTCACCGCAACCCTCTAAAGGATTAAGCAGGGACTGATAATGATGATTATCATGTGTGCAACCCTCGGGTGAAATGCGCTCGAGAAATCCTAATTATTATTATTATTACGTGTGAGTTTTTTTCCCAACAGTCCCAGGGACGGTGGGTGCACTCACCCTCTGCATGCTCATCTGTAGCTGTGTCTTGTACAGATTGAAGTCCTTGGCGTACTCGTAGCCCTGGTGGTAGGCCGTGCACAGCCCGTGGGTGAACGCCAAAAGCTGTGGAGACACGCACAGTAGGGTTTCCACCATCCATCCATTTTATAAATCGCTTGTCCTGGTGAGGGTCGCAGTGGCAGCAGTCCAAGGAGAGTGGACCAGACATCCCTTTCCTCAGCAACAGATTCCAGCTCTTCCTGGGGGATTCCCAGGCGTTCCCAGGCCAGCCAAAGGATATAATCCCTCCAACGTGTCCTGGGACGGACTTTAGGTCTCTGCCCAGAGGCCGACCCAAGACACGCTGGAGGGGTGTCACCTGTCCTGGTTTTTCCAGGATCATCCTCCTTTATGAGGAGGCAGCTGTCCTGGAAAATCTGTTACATTTTCACGAATCAGGACACGATTTCTCCTCTCGCGAAGGAGAGAGGAAGAACGCTTGCGAAAGAGCAGCTGTCCCTGAAAGAGCAGCTCTCGAGAGCAATTCTCACACATCGAGCCGTGAAAACCTACATCAGTGGCCTCAAACCACTCGATCGCGATCTACAGGTCAATGCCAGAATCTTGAACAGTCGATATTAACGTAGCCGGTGTGGGCTCACGTCTAACGAGTCACACTTGTAATCGCGTCACCATGCAGTGTAGAGGGCCTATTAAAGGTGGAATCGATTCGGTAGCCAATTCTGGGACCGCTTTGGGAATCGATATAGAAACTAATAATGTGTTCTGCACAGCGTCCATTTTTTAGGTTTTTCGTAAAGTCGAATCGTTAAGGGTAGATCTTGTGTTTGACCGATAACATCATAATATATAGGAAACAGTGTGTGGCAATATGGTGCCGGCAAACCGCCTGGCTGCCTCCTCCGCCTCTGCGCTTTCCTCGCGCCTCTAAGTCGTTCTCTCGTCAAATGAACACCTTTGACATTGAATGAATATGTGCGCGTTATAAATGTAAAATTATCATTATTATTGTGTTTTATTTATAATTTAAAAGTGATCTTGCATTCAGAATTGGTGGAGACCGACGACCTACACCAACATCGTAATTTGTCGTTTATTTTAGATCTACGGACCGCCGCCTTAGTGGGTCGGGTACTGTGCCCAGCGTGACGACCGCGGAAAGTCCCGACGGCTCCCCGAAGGTGAGTAAACGAACTCACGGGCTCGATGAACTCGAACATCTTGCGCTCCTGCACGGCCTGCACGGTACTGATGTACTGCAACGACGTCTCGTAGAACTGGTTGCCCTCTTGCTCCACGAATTTGTCGTGCTGCGGCGTTACAGACGGAGGAGGGAGGTGAGCGTCAGGCACGCGACGGTTCATCGACGATGATCTATTTTGCGTAATACGGCGGCGGATGAAACACAGCGCGACACTGATCAGACGGATCAATATCACAGCAAGACAGGAACACGTGGAATGGAGAACAAATACAATGAGATACGGAACCGGTTTAACAGCTGTTATCCATGTTTCCCCCCAAATCCAATTCCTCCCCCTATCGCTACACTACACACACTATACACTACACACACTATACACTACACACACTATACACTACACACAATTCCCCTTCCTCCACCTCGATCCTGGGCATCCTTGGGAGACCCATTATTTTCATAGCATGATTTATATTCTGATCTATTTGTTTTGTTCAAATATATGCGCACTTAAATATTGTATTTACTTAAAATAGCTTCTTATATAAAGGAAACATGTTTTTCCGGGCATTGACCCTGGGAGTTTTACTTTGAGAATTATTTCCAAGAAACATTTTACCGTCGTGCAAGCAGGAGGGAGAAAGTTTGTGATCGATTACGAGTGCTCGATCGTCTGGCTAAGCACGCACCACTTGAGAAAACATTCCGGCACATATTTTCACGATAACTCTTCACAATGATCGCTCTACGGTGGGATTACCACTCGTGACAAGCACATCTACTCGCACACAAGGGTAATACGATTGTTTCTAAAGTACTTGCAAATAATATGCTTTTATATTTCAGCTCACGGAAGCAAACATCACTGGGGTAATGTAGGGGGGTTACATGTTGAGATTGCTAAGAGGCAGAAGGGAAGCTAACACTCAACTGCCTCTCTGTTTGAGAGGCGATGACAGCTGATGAATCACAGGGTGACACTGATGAGACAGATCGAAATCACACGAAGACCGATACAGGAACACGTGGATTCGAGAACAAACTCACGTTACAGACAAACTTTTTTTCCCGAATGTATTCATGTAGGTTTTCATGGCAGGATTTATGACAAGAATTGCTCTCAAGACCTGCTCTTTTGTGATAGCCATGTCGAGGATTCCACGGCTCTCCTCCAGACATCGTGCAAAACTACATGCGGTACAAACCGCACACGTCCTGCAACGACGACGGTAAAGGAAACGAAGGGTTGAAGGCCGGTTGCGCTGGGCGATGATTCTCTCACCTCGGCAAACTGAGCTTCCTTCTTCTTGAACGACAGTCCCAGGTTCTTCTCAACGAGGCTGTAGTATTTCTCCGTCTGCTTCTCAAACTTCTTCTTCTCCTCCTGCCAGTGGGAACAGCACATGAAAGGTGACAACAGTCTCAGGGGTGGTGATGCCATCCAGCGGTTTACGCAATCGCCGCTCATTGCAGAGGTTCGCCTCCGCCTTGATTATTACGATGCATGATAGCCGTGATAACATTACCCACCGTCTGCTTCACGGTGAACGTCAATCAACCCCCAACGTCATTAACAAGAATAGGCCCTTGTGTGTCTGCGTCACGGTGCAAATTTTTGGAGGGGAGGTAACGGCCTTCATCCGTTGTAATAATAAACATCTATCTTCATCCAACAGTGGATGAACCAAAGCTGTTGCAACTGATGGTGGTCATGATGAAATCAGCTTGTGTGGAGGCACCGGACGGATTGTTACATCACAGGGCCACAAGAGGTGTCCAGAGCCATAATCCAACAGTGGACAGGTGCTCGTGGCTGGTGATCTTGACGGATGATGATTAATATGGGGTCACGTGACTCCATGGCGAGACGGGTGCTTTTTACGGTTTTGGCGTTTGACAACCGGGAGGGGTCGACCACAGATAAGTCACCGAGATCTACCGAGCGCACGCCGCCAATCCACCACGCCCCAACTGGAGGGGGGACGACAACGGCGTCAAACGCGGGGGACGCGATAGTGTCAAACGTGGCTGCGGCAACAACCTGTTCTGCGGGATTTCACTCCGGTTTCTCTCTCGAGCAGCAGCAGCAGTTTGCACGAGCGATTAAAAGCTGGGTACACGTGGTGTCGAAACAGGGCACCCGACCCAACCCGGCACACAGCAGATCTGTGCGATGCGAGCCGCATCGCCAAGCAAATGACTCCTTCAGCCAGATTGTGATCAATACAAATGTACCAGGTGTGAATTCATAGTCTATCTCTTTTTATGAGTTAAGTCACGACGTTTCGCTGATAGTTGCAATCAGCTTCTCGATCGTCTGGCTAAGCACGCACCGCTTGAGAAACGTCGTACCTTCATTAAAGGTGTGGTGGGCTCGCTAAAAGCGGGTTTACGACACTTATATACTTTTATACGTGACCTAACTCATAAAAAGAGCTAGACTATGGATATCATTGGTCATGAAAGCCTTCGTGTTAAATTCAGGTGTGAACTGATAATTAATATTAAAGGTCGCACGTCTTAGCATAAGATGACGGCCATGAGCGATGGTGACAGATTGATTAGCCTACACACTAAAATATTTATTTAATTGCTTTCATTTATTGGTTAACTGGTGGGACAGCCTGGTCTCTCCTATACCATCACGGGCAACGCTGAAAGACAGAGACAGGACAGGCTGGCGCCAGTTAGACAGACTACTGTATGATCAACGGTGGATTATCTCAGGCACTGGTAGTGGGGCCGAGGGCCAGCCCAGACTAAACGAACGCACTGCTGATGGTAATGCATATCTTGTGTAGAAACAAGGCTATGAAGTCCGTGTTTATTAATAATAACTGTACAATTTATAACGCGCAGCGTTCGTTCAATGTCGAAGAAATTAATTCGTAGAGACTCCGAGGCGCGAGGAAACTGCAGAGGCGGCAGAAAGGTAGCCATGCGGGTAGCCGGTGCCAAAATTTGCGAGACACTGCGTCCTATATATTATGATGTTATTGGTCAGTTGTTTACCTACTGTAGAAGAAGCGGTAGAAGGCACCGCATTATTTTATTGCTGGCTGCGGGTCACGTAGGCAAAGCGAGTCACTGACCCTCGACAAGTGCTGAGCGGCGGAAAATGAACCCGGCTCGGTTAACCCATTTCTCCGTGAGCACAGGTGATCGGCAAACCGGATAATCTGACAATTAACTGTATCTGTCCCAGCTGTTAATTGGGCTGCAGTCTAAATGTTCCGGTGGCCGGCAACCTCGTATGGCGTTCGAGCCGGGCGCGTCTGAACGGACAAAGACAGCGCAATCGCGCGACCGTTTCCCGTTTCTTGTTTGCAGATTATCATCAGCAACATACCTGTCCCCCACCCCGTTCATCAGGGAGACCGTCTTGCCGCATTACCACGGAAAGTAACGGGAAAAAGGCCTAGTCAGCAATTATCATCATTGTTATTCATTTCTAGCGGCATCGAGCAGTTGGTGGTTTCCATTTCTTCCGGGGTGTTCCGCCGTCGTCATCGTGTTGGTAACGAGGGCATGACAGACAACGGTAACGACAAATGCGGTGGCGAAATGTTATCGCCGAGACGAGCCGAGCTGTGTTTGCGCGGCGTGCTGTGCGACCGTCATGACCCCGGAAAAGTGGCCTCGAGACCGACGACAGTAACGTCGTATCCCGTGTTCCGTCAATCAAGTTGTCTTTTGAAACGCCATCTTATACAAACACGCCGTGCGCGCAAGTTCAACATCGCTGACGCGCACCATTGAGACGCGATGTTTATATTGCACTGTTTTTGACTGGAGTGTTTACGACCGTTAAATAGCCCATTTTAGCGTGCAATATTCTTTCCAGCCCGCTCACGCGCGCTTTGCAATATCGATGTGTTTGGCTTTGTGCTGTTGCTTTTGTGCTCACGCTGCACCACGGAGCTCCCTTGTGAAGCATCCAAGAACATGGATAAATGGAATTATCATCAAGTAGATGGGTTTCTTTGATCCCTTTTTGAACCAACCTCAAAATAGGCAGCCGTTGCCTACTCCATATGAAGTGATTTTCTCTTTGACCCCAGCTTTTTTCCCCAATTCCATCCATCCATTTTCTAAAGCGCTTGTCCTGGTGGGCCAGTGATGCCAACGTATTTGGGCATCACTGGCCCACCCTACTCAGCATGTTGCCCCCGCGACCTTAACTATTAAAAGCAGAGCTTTGAAAATGGATGGATGGATGGATACATTCTTGACTTCACTCACTTTGGCTGTCTCCAGTTGCTGCCTGAAAGACTCCAAAGGTCGGATCATGATTTTCTGAGCATTTTCCATCTGTCAGTGGGTATCAAAACACACGCACATAGGCACACACTGTTACTCGCAACAACTCACTTCCAGTTTCTGTAACAGTGTATCTTGGGAACCGATCTATTATTCGACCCCAAAGTCAAAAGACTTAGAAAATCAGAAGCAATGACCTGCTTTTAAATCTTTTGTTTGCATTTTCTGACACGCTAACTTACTTTTCTCACACGTCAATGTGATACCTCTAGCTAACAAAGGTTCTCTGAACCGTGCTTTCCTCATTCTCTCTCGGTATGATTACAAGCGTGCTTCCTCGTGCGCTTTCAGTTTTTGTTCTACATTGTGCACTTTTCAGCTTCTCTGTCAATGACCATTTTCTGATTCATATATTATAGCTTATAATAGACAATGATAAGACAAAAAGCACAGTTCCCCAGATACCCTGCAATGGACTGCCATCCGAACATGGGTACAGCCCTACATTGCATCCCTGCATCTGCCGAGATAGCCTCCGGTCCCACGTGACCCTGTGCAGGATTAAGCCGGTACTTATAACAATGATGACTACATTGGCCCCGAACGCTGTGGTGGACTGGCATCCTATCCTGGCCACAGCCCTGCCTCGTGCCCTGTGTCTGCCGGGAGAGCCTCTGGCCCCTCGCGACCCTGCACAGGAGTATGATGATGAGAATACATTCATCAATAACACTGGGGCCTTAGAAATAAATCATTTCCAACAGGCGACATTTTGGGCGATGGCCTTTCTTCACGGCCCACAGAGCGGCAGCGTGACTCACTCCACCTCTCCGACCTGTCTATTTCCGTGTGCTGGTGCCAGCTACGAGTTTATGGTTGAGCGCCGGCGATTGGCACCAGGCCGGCGGGCGAGAACTCACCACACGCGATCGCTCCTCGTCCATCAGTCGGAGCAGCTCGGCAAACTCCTGCAGCGCCACGGCTAAACGGGAGGAAACACGGGGGAGGGAGAAAAACACACAGCATGATAACGATGATGATGATGACGACGACAGTCAGACACTCGAGAAATACGTTCGAATTCGATTCGATTCTTCGAAGCGTGATGGTTATATGACAGTTTCCCATTGCAACAAGTTCTTCTTTAGTCGCAGACAGCCCTTCAACAATTAGAGATATAAATAGTCAGTGCTGGCCTTAAAGGCGGCGGGCATTGGCCTCTCTTCTTGCTCCAGACCGAGGGGCTGCTGGCATCTGTTGAGCTTCCGGACATCGTTGTCTTTCAGCTCCCCCGTGAATTTGCACAGTATTCATGTTTGATGCGAATTGCTCTTAAGAGTTGTTCTTTCTGGATAGCGGTGGACAGCGTTCCTTCTGTCTCCTTTGCGACATTTCACCTTGCACGTTGAAAGCATCATCAGGCTATTTGGCCGTTAGAATCTTAATATATAGAGGACACAGTCTGGCAAATGTTGGGGACGGCTTACCAAGTGACTGGCTCCCCCCTCCCCTGCTTCTCTGCAGTTCCTCACGCCTCCGAATCCTTTGCCCCTCTCTTCAATTGAATGAATATGTGCGGCACGTCATAACTGGTAGATTATTATTATTTTCAATGCAACCGCATCTCAACATGCTGTACAGAAACCGTATGACAGACACATTATGCAGATGGTAATATAGGCTGTATATATCGTTTATAACCGACGGCAGTGCTTCTCGACATTTTTCATTCCAACCTGTCGGGCTGGCTCAAACTTCGCGGCACACACTTTTGTGCCCACCTGCAAACACGCGACGGAGAGAGTTGAGAGGGCCGGGGGTGGCAGCTGACGGCTGTCTGATGCCATGCTGTGCCATGACCAATGGAGAGGGTGGGAAATGTGGGGGGGTGGGGGTTGGATCGGCCACCGAATGCCACAGAAGAGGAGAGCTCATCGGTCCGAGTTTGTGAACAGCGAACTTCTTTCCTTTCCTAAGGTTCCAAAAATACCGCGCGGCACATCCTGGGACTTTTGCCGTAGCACAATGGTGCTGCACGGCATACCGGTTGGGAAGCAATGCTCTAGAGAAAAGACAGTTTGTCTGTCATCTGTGGAAGAGAAGAGGAAGCTGCGAGTCTGGCCTTGAGCAGGGGCAGGGAGCCAACAGCACAGACGCCTTGAGGGGGAATAGCCAAGAGACGCTGCAGTCGCCAAACGGGAAGGCAGAGCCCATGGATGAATCAATTGTGTTGGGGCCTGCATGCGTACACGCGCGGACACTTTGTGTACATCCACTGCTGGATGACGGCCTCACCACGTCGGGCAGGTTTTGGGAGTCAGCTGACCGGTTTCGCGACGTAGATCATTGTGGATTTGTGAATGTGGGGAGCAGAGATGTACAGTATAGCACAACTGATTACACCGCACTACCCTCTGCTGTCCACCAAGTAGTCCCGCTGCAGCCTATAACACCGGTTTCACGTAGGGCCATTGTCCATTAAAGTACTGCCAAGGCTGGGCTCTGCTTAGCTTGCGAGTTGTGACAAGATTTTGCACGTTCTGGATGAGTGAGCTCAGAGGCCAACAACGCAATCAACACATTGCTAACACTTCCCACACACACCGGACGGACACACACCATACAAACTAAGACAAACAGAATCCAAATAATATTTTGGAGCGAAAACGACGAAACAAGAAACGCGTGATAGACATTGAAATCAGACAGCTGTTTTTGCCCGACATGTGCACGTGTTGATTTCACCCAGTGTGCTTCTTGTCCTATAGTATCTTACGGGCTGATTTGCATGGCCATGTGCCAAATTTTGAGCTGTTGCAACAGACAATAACATAACTATTGCCACATCATCCTCCAGTCTGAAAAACACGTGGAAATTCTGGTCCAAATTGGCTCTATCCCATCTTGCTGTGGTTTTGATTAAGTCAGACGGGCACTTGTGCAGATTCCACCCTCCTCTACAGATGAACGGTGCAAGGCGTTGGGAATAAAACCAGTATTTTTTGTAACGATGGAGGTTTTCACAGCTCGATTTATGAGAAATGCTTTCCAGAGTTCTTCCTCCTTTGTCCCGAAATAACAGCTCTGGAGAGGAATTCTCACTATTGGTTTCCCGGCGAAAACCCACGCGGACACGGAGAGAATATGCAAACTCCACACAGAAAGGCATTTGAGCCAGGAATCAAACCCATACATTTCTTGCTGTGAGGCAGCAGCGCTACTTGCTGCGCCACCTTGCCACCCACAATTATAATATCATAGATCTACATCCAAGAGCTCTTCAGGTGGCCCTGGTATCCACACAACCGTGGGCAATGCACTGTCCCAAAATCCTTGCTACAGAGGGTAACGATCGTCACAAGAGTAGTGCAACTACACATGAATTTCTCCCAAGAGCTAATTTTTCGGGATATCCAGAGCAAGCGAAGGAGATAAGGAAAGCGTGACACGCATGTATTCATCCGTCAACTTGGCGGTGACCCAGTGGCTGTATTTAATACGAGACCTCCGCATTCCAACCAATCAATGGAGCCACCGGCGTGTGCGTCGCCTGCGATTGTAACACCCTCGACAGATTGTTCCTGCTTTAACAAACAAGAGTCACAAGCGGTACGTGGTTTTTCTTCGGAAGAAATTGTCAACGCCTCGCTGGCCACACTGTATAAGCGAGCCAGCCCGGCGCGGCTCAACAAAAGCTAGGTTGTTTTCTCCACTGCAGAAGCCGGGCCATTCCCGCTGACGCGACACAAAATGATCGGGTTGAGACGCAACACGCGCAGATGGCGCCGCGTTTGAGTTGCACTGACTGACGTCGCGCACGATGAAAGTACCATTAACCACTTCCCTGCTTGGCCCCAAGCAGGATTCGGACGTCTTGTGAGGCTAGACTATGAAGGCTTGGTTTTGGCATTGCAAGGCAAATAGCCACTGCAAACTACCGTCACATGCCATCGTTGTTCTCTCTCTGTGTCTACTACCTGGAACAACCTGCTACCCCCTCACTTACAGCTTACTGCATCTCCCACCACCTTCAAACAGCAACTCAACACCCACCTATTCACCTTGATAAAGACAAACATCCCCAATATAGCCTTAACCGAATGTGGGGTCAAGTGCTGTTACCAAGCACCTATGAAGGCCGATATGGCACACACGGGAATGAGCTGCCACCACCATGCCCAGCCGCACTTTGTATCCCTTGTTTAAACACCACACCAGGTACTAATTTGAGGCCAAGTCAACCTGGGGGAGGACCAGGACCAGTTAAAAAAATCGTCAGTGGTGTTGGTGGTGATCTGGAATCGAACTCGGGAGGCTGGGTTCGCAGTCCAACGTGCTAACCACTGAGCTCACTTCGACACACACAGCACTAAGCCGGGTTCCACGCATCTGAGTTCGGAGGTGCCAGCAGAAAAAGGCGTGTAAGGCGGTATAAGGCGGCTGTTGAAGTTCAGCGTGGCACACCGTGCTGAACAGACACCAGCCCGCTGCTCAATCACGATGACCACGACCGCGCGCCGGGCGCCCGCGCGGATCTCACGGAATCGCCCTGAGCAGCAGCTGTCCTTCATTAACGCGTAAATACATTTCACGATAACGCCAAAAACGGCACACTGTAACAGCGGGGCCACTGACGCAAAGTGGTCTCAGTAACGCGGCGCGTTTCCTGTTTTCTGAGAACTTTAAACCGAACAAACATCGCTCGCAACCTGCTGCCGCCTGTACACAAAGTGTCCGGGTTTATCGTTCATCGCACATGGCGAGGCAGGAGGGGACCTGAGGTAAATTTCTGTAATTACAAGGAAGATACTCGTGGAGGGAATTAGTTTCTCTGATTATTAAAATGCCAACGGGAGACGCTTGAATGCACCTGGTAACGACAAATAGTTACTCCGTTATATATGGATTTCTCCCTTATTCTTACCTGAACAATAATGCTTAATTAGGTTCTGATAGAAGGCCCTATATGCCGGAGAATCTCAAAGCGCTTTATTCGCTTTATACCTCAAATCACGTTTCTGAATCGTGACGGACCATCGAATTCACCACACCAGGTGCCCACAGCGAACCGCTAGCCATGCGTTGTCATCACAAAACAAGCAGCTATTATGTCAATAACCGAGTTAGAGGAGATACTGTGCACGTTTAGACGCATACCAGTCGAACCCGTTGGCACAGTAATCCGTCACGATGTAGGCGACGTCTGCTACAAGGGCAGGGTTATGTAACGTCGGCCAATTAGAACACGGCTCGTGGTGGCAGCACAGGCAGTAACACAACTGTGATAAGTGGAACTCCCTCTTGCCATCTTGTCCTTGACCAAGCGAGATTGAAGCACGCATTTCCACAATTTCACTCGGACAGTCCAGCCGCTGTATTATAATGCGGATAGGGTATTCATTACTGGGGCGGCACGGTGGGGTAGGCTGTGGCGCTGACGCCTCACGGCAAGAAGGTGCCCGGGTTTGATCCCCGGCTCGGGTGTTCTTCCCGCAGGGTGAAACTGGGGAAGCTTAACAGACTCTGCACAGAAAGTCAGAAATTCAACCCAGTTCCTTTTGCAACGAGGCCCAAGTATTACACCACTGCGCCACCCTCCAAAGCGCGTTAACCAACTCGGACTACAATTCAGGGAGAAAATCATCCATCCACCTTTTGATGATGAGGGACACAGGCTCGTAAAATGCCATCGCGTCGGATGTACACTGGAAAACGGTCTTACCCACGCTGGGATGACGAGGGTGCAGTCGGTTTCATCTAAGTGTCAAACCATCGCCTTGGGGGTCAAGGTAGAAGCGTTCACGTCGCGATCCCTGTCAGGTAGTACTTGGTATTGCCTGCGAATTCTACCAAACACTTCGAAGCCAAGCTGAAAGACGACCATGTCCAGAAGCTAGCCATCGTGCTTCGAAGAATCGCAAAGAAGAAGAAGACCATCGCCTTATTCCACGAATAAATGCATTGTTTTATGGATCTACGCACCGTTATCAGTCAGTCAGTGTTTGTTTAAGCTGGAAGGAACCGTTGAGGAACCGTTGAGTTGTGTGAATCTTTTTTAGGATGATTTTTGAGGATGATTTGGGAGCTTGACTGCAAGGTTTCCTACTCGCTGAAACCTCCCGGTGGCAAAGAAACTAGATACAATTCGCACATCGTGTGAACGCAATGTCCCTGAAGCGTAAACAATTATTATGCGCGCAACTCAAAGAATGTAGCAAAGAGTGTAAGAAGTATATTAACCAACAAATCATCATCATCATTAGTGATGATCAATCCACTGTTGGATAAAGACCTTGATGAATTATTCAGTACCCACTCAAACCTGGGGGGCTGGAGCCTATCCCGGCAAACACAGGGTACAAGGTAGTGTTATACCCAGGATGGGATGCCAGTCCAATGCAGGGATTGGTGGCAATTTTGTCAGCAGGCCAATTAACCGAGGCAGCAGCATGTGTTTGGACGGTGGGAGAAAACCGGACTATCCGGCAAAAACCCACGTAGGCACAGGCAGAACTCGCAAACTCCACATAGAAAGGCGGCACCCGTGCCAGGAATCGAACCCCGGGAATTCTTGTTGCGAGGCGGCTCCAGCACTCACTGTGCGCCACCATGCCGGCCCTGATGTGTTTCTTAAATCGAGCAAGGTGGTTAATCAGATCTTGGAAAAAGTGACGCGACTGCGGGAGGAGAATTCTGCAGCCGAGCGGCGCGAGGGGGAGAAGCGGAAGCAGAAATGTGCAGAAAGCGAGGCCTCGTGGAGAGGGACACCTACCAATGTTGCCCTCGTCGTCCGTCTCCGCATCACCGATGAGCTCAAAGTTGAAGCTCTGCAGGCACAGGTTGAACTTCTCCTGGGCTTGAGAGAGGCCTGCATAGCGTGGGAAAAACACAAACAAAACAATCCGAGTCAGCAGTTTTATTAGATTTAACACGAAGGCTTTCATGACCGATGTTATCCATAGTCTAGCCCTTTTTTATGAGTTAGGTCACGTATAAAAGTATATAAGTGTCGCAAAATCGCTTTTAGCGAGCCCACAACACCTATAATGAAGGTACGACGTTTCG
>JAZEWU010000016.1:6033645-6046908 GCA_036362915.1 Geotria australis
TAAAATTATTATTATGCACTGCTGCGCTACTGCTGCTACCATCCCCAGGCTGCACGGTGACCGAGGGCGACGTGTTGGAGATCGAAGCCGTGTGTCGCGACGGCCACCTCGGCCTGTCCTGCATCTCCATGATCCCGGCATCTTCTCTGCTCCCGGCCGACGGCTCGTCGCCCGCGACGGCGCCCAGGGCCGTCGCGACCCCGGCCGAGGACGGCGAGGCCTGGCTCTGCTCCGCCATCGCGAGCCTGGGCGTCGCGGCGTGCGCGCTGGAGCCCTGGGAGGTGGCGCGTCTCAACGACGTCGAGCACTGGGAGGCGTTCTCCCGCGCTGCGCGGGGCGCCGTCGGGAGGAGGGAGGGCGGCCGGGCGGGGCCGCCTCGCGCACTCGACCTGTCATCGGGCCTCTCCGTGCTGCCGATCGTGCTCGCGCGCGCTTTGGGCGACGGCGCGATCGTCTGCAGCTCCGCTGAGGACCCACAGAGGCGGCGCGCGCTCCGCTCGCTGGCCGCAGCCAATGGCGTCGCGGCCCAGCTGCGGTTTCTCGGCGACGACGCCGGCTGTGCTCGCGAGCGAGGACGCGCCGGTGCGCGCGGAGCGCCGGATCGCGGGGACGCGAGCGGGGCGGCCCGGGGCTCGCCCGGCGACGGGACGACGACGATGGGAAAGAAGCAGCAGCAGCGAGAGGAGGAGGAGGTGATGGAGAGGGCAGAAGATGGCACGGAGGACGAGGCGGAGGACAGATCGTGGGACGTGATTGTACTGGAGGCAGTGGAGCCGACCGGCCTCCTGTGCCAAGGCCTCGCGGAGAAAGCTGCTCTCGCGCGGTCAGTGATCGTTGTTACACGCCTCGTACGTTCTGTCTTGTCGTGCGTCGTTTATTCCGTGGGCTGCCATTGCCGCGTCGTTTCCACAACAACTTACAGCCCCGTTGTGAATCTGCTTGACGAAGGCCTCTCCGTGCCTCGCGAGTCACGACAATAATTTTCTACCATCAAACCCACATCAGCGCGTTGACGTCGCGAGCGTTAACGGTCGACGAATCGTGATCCGAGCCGGCGCTCGCACCGCCTCCCGTTTGCAGCTCGCTTCTGCGCCCGGGCGGCACGGTGCTCCCGCTGCGCGCGACGCTCGTGGGGCAGCTGCTGGAGTCGGACGCCGTGCTGCGCGACGCCGTGGTGCTCGGCTCGGAGCCCACGCTCGGCCTGCGCATCGCTCCCTTCCTCAACCTCTTCTCGGTAACGGAGGCGCGCCCCGGGGGGGGCTCGGAAGCCGCCGCTAGTGGCACGTTCCAGGAGAGTCGAGAAGCGCGGCCTGTTAGTGCAGCCCGACGCCGCGCGGCGACGGCGCAGAGTGGAATAACACACAGAACATAATAACAACCGAATTGGCGTTTCCGTGGGTCCAATGGTGCTGGTTTGAACAGCTGCTATCCAGGTTGACCCTGATTGGTCCTTAAAAATTCTGCTCCAAAACCCCCTCCGTTGGGGGGCAAACAGCCAACCCAGGTCAAACTAGATACCGGTAATTATAACTGCTACTTAATTAGCGCGGCGAATGGTTGTTGCAGCGACAAACAAATATCGTTTGCAGGCCTCCCCGAACTGTCGGGCCGCATGCGGCTGCAGGTCACGTGACGTCGTGTTCTGTTTGGCCGTCGATCCCTGTCTCGTGGGCTAACGTGATTGCGGCCTCCGCATCCCACAGGTGCCCACGCAGGTCAACCTCGACCTGTGCACCCTGCCGGGCCGCCGGCTTAGCCGCCCGTTCGAGGTGTTCACCCTCGACCTGACGGAGGGGAACGAGACCGCAACTGACCACTGCGTCACGGTGAGTGGGGACGGAGGAGGAGGGTGGTGGGGCGGGGAGGCTGACACCACTCACCCGTCACGTAGACAAGGAGTGTTGTCTGTTTTACCATCGTCATCTTCGCGTAGAACAAATTCGTTATAATAAATCCGCGCGTGCGTAACGCACGCGAGTAAACACGGCTGATGCGCAACCCGGATAAACCCACCCGTAGGTAACTGAGATTCTTGACTGCGGTTTACATTCTATATTGATGTAGGTTTTCACGGCTCGATGTATGGGAATCGCTTTCCAGAGCTGCTGTTTCAGGATAGCCGTGGCGAGCGATCTACCTCTCTCCTTAACGAACGTTTGGAGTCTGGCGATGCCTCCAACGTTGATTATAGATGTTTATTATAGATAGATGTTTAGATGATTATTATTACAGCAGAAAAATACCCTGTGAGCTTGCAAGCTCTTTATGGGACTCCTGCGACGCAACAAACGTGGGAGGTAAAATGTTATGAAGAAGAGATGCGTTTCATAACGCTCGACACGGCAAGCCCGAAAGAGCCGCTCATGACAGCGACTCTCTCCGCGCCGCGCGCAGGTCATCGCGGAGGAGGCCGGCCGCGTCACGGCCGTCGCTCTCTGGGTCGAGCTGCGGCTGAGCGATGACGACAGCGGCGGCGGCACGCTGTCAACGCTACGCGCTCGCTCGCACGTCAAGCAGGCGGTCGTGGCGCTGGAGGAGGCGCTGCGCGTGGGCGCGGGGAGCCGCGTGGAGGTGCGCGCCCAGCGCCACGACGGGGACGTGTCGCTAGCGTGCCGCGTCGCGCCCGAAGCGGAGACGATGGCGGCGACGGCGGGGACGGCGGCATCACCCACGTGACTCGTCGACGCCGTCGCCACCAACACGACCGTCAAGAACACGACACGGCTACCAACCATCACCGCCGACGATAGCGCGATGATGCTTCCAACGTAATGTGGCAGGCGAACCGTCGCGAGCGAGAGAGGGGGAGCGCTCGACGCGGCTATGACGAAATAACAGCTCTGAAGAATAACCATCATGAATCGAGCCGTGAAAACTAATATCAGTACAATAGCGTTATCAACACTTCCACCAGCCAACATGACCGCTGCTAAAATTAGCACCAGCGCCACCACCACTGACAACAACACCTTCCGCCAACAACTATTGCCATCACCACCGCCACCAAGGCTGCCACACCAGCCACAACCACCACAACCGTCACGCCCACCACAGCTGTGCCTGCATAAAGACCACAGTGGGGGCAGAAGAACAGACTAAGTGGAAACAAGGAACCGAAAAGCGATTCACGTAAAAATCTGTGCCGGACGAATGTTAGCATCGCGCATGGGTTCCACCAAACTTTTAAACACTGATTTTTTTAGATGTTGCCGGTCAGGCATGTGGCGGATACATTGATCGACATCGATAATCTTGTTCATAATTTATAGTTTTTAAGCAATTTGAAGTGCTGCATCGTTGCTGTACACGATCGGCAAAGTTCACCCAGCCGGACTCACGTGATTCCCTTTGCTTAAGCGGTGAGACAAAACCAAGACCACAAAACGTCGTTGCTTATGTTTTTTATTTACAATTTTAAATGAAAATGTTCTACATCGACCGTTTAACAAAACTGTATTAAAATCCTCCGCACGTTTTGCGTTACGTGACCTTTAACCTGAAGCAGCTTATTACGACGAGTTCAGCTTATAACGACGACTACCGACCTCTTTCTCAACTGCCCGTGCTGTTGCAAAAAACATGAACGTCGAATTTCACACTTGTGCGGTTTCATCACGAGCCACAGACACGGCTCCAGGTTTTACTTGAGCGCCGAACGGTTCCGACAAACGGCGTTGCAAAGCTTTCAACCGGTACATTAATCTTGTACGTTTCTTTGTTTAGCAGTAAGCCCCAATCGCGGTGGATTGATCGTTACTGATGACGATAAGAGTGTTTGTCATACGCTTTATATGGCGTAGGTAACTGATTGACACTGAATAGTTACATGTTTGATATCTTGGAAGCAGGCTAGGCTAACGTAACAACCAAATTAAGATCTCTATCATGGGGGGGGTAGTAGCGTGATTAGCACACTGCATTGTGACCCCAGTAACACGAGTTCAATTTCCGGGCCACAGCTAACTTGAGGCCGTGGACAGCTACTCCCACTTCACAGTGAACGGACCAGCACAATGAAATGCAGTTAAACAACGCCCATGACTGACAGGGCATGGGATGCCTTCATCCAGCCGCGGATCGACTAATGCCGTTCACGTGAATACCTGGTCGTTCTCCACTACTCGTGAGATTTCTCTGCTACATATTTAGAGCGATAAATACGGGTAAGACGTCGGCAGATCAAGTATTCCGCATAGTAACTGCACGTACCTCTCCACTCGACGGAAATGCATATCGGCTTGGGCCGTCGGGCACGCTGGCGGTTAAAGCGAACGCTTAAGCCGCCGCGAAAACCGTGCCGTCTAAAAGTCGGCTCGACGGCAAACGCCGTTACGAGGACTCGGGAGCGCGCGGCAAGGAGCAAAGGCAAGGAGGCGTCAGCCCGGCGAGTGCAAACGGTACGCTCGGAGTACACGGGTAGAAGTACAAGCGGTGCCTCGTGCGTCCAGCGGCCGTGAATGTGCGTCGAGCACGAACGTGGAAGCATAAAGCACATTAGTGGAGGGCCACCCTCCTCACCCGGCACAGCGCATCCAGAGTAGCTCTCCCCGTGGCTACCGGTCACGGCGCCACCGACTCCGGTCTGTCTCGGCGAAATTTCTCACTCGGGAGAACGGAAGCTCTGCCGCCTTGTAACGTTACTCTCCCTCCGCCGTCGTCCTCGCGGTTAAAACCACAGATCCCGCCCGGTGCGGCGAACGATTCGGTAACGCGCCGGTTTGGCAAGCGGCGGACGTTCCGAACGTGGCTTCGGGCCGCGCGGACGCTTTCTCCGAAACCCACCAGATCCGATCGCGGGGGCCACGCCGGCTAGACGACCGGGTTTCCTCCGTCCGCGACGCAAGCTTCCATGGGCGTCACGTCCAGGATCGCGGCGCCAGCTTGCTCGTCGTGCGCCGGCGGCGGCGCCAAATCCGTGCCATCGTCGCAGTTGGGCACGGTCGCAGTGGGCGAAGTCACCGTCTGCCCGAAGCCCTGGTAGTGCCCGGAGGGTGACGGGGAGGGCGGCTCACCCCCGACCCCTCCTATCACGGCATCGGCCCTCTCTTCCGGGGTGCGGCCGGATGACGAGCCGCCCAGCAGGCTGGCGCGTTCGTCCGCGCCGCCGTCGTCACCGCCCGCGCGCCGCTTGGGGCGGCCCAGCACGGTGGCACCTGCGGGGGGGGAAACGGGTGGCGGTCGGCGTCAAGCTGTTGGGAGTTGTTGACGAAGGAACAACGGCGCTTTGATGGAATGGGGGCGAACGGCAGGTTAGAGGAGGTGTTTTAACCGCTGTGACCAATGCCATCGCCACCGTTGGTAGCACCACCCGCGCTGTCGCCGACACCGTGACCATCACCACATCCCCCTATATAGCCTTAACAGACTGTTGGGGCAAGTGCCGTTAGCGAGCACCTATGAAGGTCGACACGGCACACGAGGAGGTGAGTGACCAGCACCACGCCCGGCCGCCTTTGTTTCTCTAGTGGCAATGTTTTTACACACCACACTAGGTACTCATTTGAGGCTGAGTCGACCTAGGGGAGGCCCAGAACCGGTTCAGAAAATCGTCACTGGTGTTGGCCATGAGCGCGATTCGAACACGGGTCGCCAGATTTGTAGGCCAGTGCGCTAACCACTGAGCCACCGCTCCCCATTACATCAACACCACCAACATTACTGCCATTGCGACCACCTTACCACCACATCACCACATTACCACCACCACATCACCGCCATACGCCCTCACCAACGTTGCGGACTTGCTCGAGCACGTCTGCGCGCACATCGGACACGTCCCACATGGCGAGGAAGGAGTCGAGGCAGGACGCCTCCTGCTCCCCCGCCAGCACAAACGCCTTGTACGAGAAGCTGTAGTGGTGCGCCAGCGCCGCCAGCAGCATCTCGATGCAGATCACGAAGTCCTGCGGCGCACGCCACGTAGCCACACAGACGAAGGTCAACCGTATAGCCTCGACTGACTGTAGGGGCAAGTGCGCATGTGTGGCGACGACGTGCAGATGCAAAGGCAACGATCTCCCCCCCCTCCACCGCCCTCCAAGTAGCCTACACGGGATGTTGGAGAAAGTGCCGGACATCATACTCGGCAGCTTTTGTCTCCCCAATATGGATGTTTACATATCACACCAGGTACGTATTTAAGGCTTTGTTGACCTAGGAGAGGCCAGTCCGGATATTCATCATTCGTGTTGGTCGTGAGCAGGAATTGAACGCGGGTCGCCGGGTTTATAGTACAGTGCACTAACCACTGTGCCGTCACTCCATGCGAATATGTGACCGGGCTGGGTAACGATTCCTCAGCCCTCGAGACCTCAATAATCGTGGGTCAGGGTTAGCCAAAACCTAGACAAGGATGCCATTAGCGGAGTACGTGGTAGGCCGGCGCGCACTAGGGCACGTGCTTGCTGACTGCGTCGGTCTGCCACCTGCTCCCTGGCTTAGGGAAATTTCACCCGATGGGCTGTGTGTGAATACTAGAGGTGGTGAATATGTCTGAAGGGCCTAAGGCCCTAAGCCCTGTCAGCCGTAGCCACCCACCATCTATGCTCACAATACTGAGAGCTCTCGCGTTTATTTACTGACCTGGAGCCCGGTGGCTAAAGCCTCCACGCTTTTCCAGCCCAGGGTGTCCGAAATCACCTTCAGCTTCACCAGGGCTGCGATCAGCACTGCTTGCCTGCACGCACACACACAATATCATAGTCATCGTATTGGGATAGGTTTTAACAAATTGCCCTTAAGAGTTACTCTTTTAGAATAGCCGTGGTGAGCGTTCCTCCTCTCTGCTCCATGACATTTTCCCGAACTTGGAAGCATCGTCATACAGAAGCCTGACGGCTACAACGTGCACGGCAAAACGTCGCGAAGGAGAGAGAAGGAACACTTGCCAGGGCTATCCTGAGCGAGCAACTTAACAGCAATTCTCATCTACATCATCAGCAGCCATGACCTATCCATCACTAGATGAAGTCCCTCCCCAACCCGCCACAGTTCCTCTTGCAACGCTGTGATATGACAACAAATAATCGTCCAAAAGCACCACAAACTACACGTGAAGCCCGCGCCGTCGGCCCAGCAGGCGACAGGCTAATCGCCAGCGTTACGCGCGAACTTGCTCCGCACCGCCGCTTCCCTACCGCCAGTCGAGCGAGCGACGGAGCGACGCAAGCATCCTCGGGACACACTGCGCACACGCGCTCGGGACACGCCACGCACGGGCATGGCTCACCAGAAGGACACGAAAACGACGGTCTTGACGCACAAGAACTTCCCCACCGGCTGGATCGGCTGCAGCTCCTCCCGCAGGGTTCGGTAGAACAGGATGAGGCAGTACATGGCGAACTGTGGCGCGCGCACACAAAGGCAAAGATCCCCCATATAGCCCTGATCAGAGTGTTGGGGCAAGTGCTGTTAGCGGGTGTATTTGAAGGTCAGGGGTGGGTGGTTAGCACAATACCTGGTTTATTTATTATAGATAGATGATGTTTATTATTACGGCAGAAAAATACCGAGTGAGCTTGCAAGCTCTTTACGGGACTCCTGCGACACAACAAACATGCGAATTGCTGACAATTTGCATATTTTCTGGTTGTTTTTGTTCCCCACTGCTGATGTTTACACACCGCACCGTGTACTCAACTATGGCGGAGTCGACTTAGGGCAGGTCTAGAACCAGCTCGGATATTCGGTCACTGATGTTGGACAAGAGTGGGAATCAAACGGGTGGCCGCATTCATAGTGGAATGCGCTGACCGCTACACATACACGCAATTGCTTACACAGACGCATCACTATCAGTGTGGGACTCACAATCTGGGAGATGTTGTTGATGATGACGAGGTAACTCCACACGTTGTGGAAGCTGAAGTTGCCCTCTCCGTACACTTTCAGCAGCTCGGAGATTCTATAACGAGGTGAGAAGACAAAACCGCATGCAAGTCAATATACAAACTCAACTTAGACACTTTCACCGCTCGCTCAAAACACTCTTAATATTTATCCTGGAGAAAATTTCGTCCTGACCGCTCGGAAAATTCCCCGCAACTTTACAACGCCCGATATCGCAACTGTTATTTGCTCGGGGCTACGCGCACCCGATGTTACGACCGAGCTACGATAGTTTGTAGGTCGCCGTCCGGCCGCCGTTCATTACTGCATCGGCCACTGTGGGCAGCAGAGGGCTCCGTGCGTCCGCTTACAAGGCCACGACTGTGGTGAGCGGGCGGATGACCGTGTACTGCAGCACGCCCAGCTTGCAGCGGAACAGCATTACCCTGCACAGGGAGGGGGTAGGGAGAGATAGGCCAGGAGGGCAAAGGGCAGGGGTCAAACTCTTGCAGTAGTAGTTCGACAAGCGGGCTGTATGTACACACACGTTGACGATATTGGTACACGCCCAGCTCTGGTGACTGGGCCGCATGGCTCGAACAAAATCGGTTAAAATTTACACCAGGCCCCCCCATGCAGTATATCTCGAGGTGCCTTGTGGCAAGGGTCCCCTCTCCCCCTCATTGGCAGCTGTCCCTGTGAGGCACAAGGTGAACGTAGCACCAACCAGCAAGCGGGCATTGGTCTTCCAGTACAGGGGTGATGTGTACGATGTGGTTTTCCAAAAAAAACAACTTGTGATAGATTTATCAAACTTGGACCGTGACGCAAGCAAACAAGCCTCCCACCGACAGTGGCGTGACAAGCGAGCAAGGGACGCGGCCAAACGACCGAACGAACAGGTGAAAGGGGCCGGGCGCCAGCGATCCGTCCCGAGCGCGATCGTCCGAGCACTACCCCCGAGGGCGACTCACTCGCCCATGGGCCACGCCGGGAAGCAGCAGAGCGGCGGCCAGTGGCGCACGGGCTCCTTGGCGGCCAGCGTGCGTGCTAGGTCGGGCTGGCTGCCCGAGAGGTAGTTGAGCAGGAAGACCATGAAGTTGTAGATGACGTAGGCCTCGTAGCACTCACGGCACGTGTTGATGTAGATGGCGATGGGAGGGAACTTGAGCGCGAACCACTGCGTCGCGCGTGCACACGCGGGCACACAAACGTAAAGATCACCCCGTAGACGTAGAGCCTCGCGCGGGACGTAGGGGGCAAGCGACGTTCGCGACCGGCGCATATGAAGGCCAATAAGGCTCAGTCGACCTCCGGGAGGCCCAAGGCTATTAGTCGTCGGGTTCGTTGCGCAGCGCACTAACCACCACCGGGCCGAGGTTGATTTAGCCTTAAATGATGTGATGTGAATTGAGACCCTCCAGAGACGGCACCATTGCGCACGGTCCGATTCTGCATGGTTTGCATTCAGCAGAATCCCTCTTAAGCAAAGACATAACTTGCAGTCACGGGTAGTCAGCAAAGGGTTAAAGATTAACTTGTGCTCTGACAGAGAGTCAGCTGACCGGTCATGCATTTTTTACGCTAAAAAAAAGAAGAGTCTGCGTGCCTAGAGTTTACAGTGATTTTCCAAAACCATTGCAATGAAAATCCTGTAACGTCCGCAAACCGAGATTTAAATTATCACAGGGGCAAAAATCATCATAACGACACGGGGAAGATCCGATCCGGCCTAGTCCTAGTCTTACTCGGTCATCTTATTGCTATGTGATAATAGAATTAGTTTGATATTAATTTGTAATTTATATTATTGGTCAATAATAATGACGGAATAGAAGCCAAGGGAGGGAATACACCTGAGGAGTACATGAACTGAAGAGATGGAGCCATTAAATTGACTTGTGTTTGCGGAAGCTAGGCGGATTGCTACATAGCAACACTGTGAGACTTGGTGACGGCTCTGGGACTGTTTACAGACGATGATGATAATGAGGATGGAGCGGTGGCACAGTGGTTAGCACGCTGCACCAATGAAGCCTTTCCACCTGAGTTCCATTCTGGGCCACGGCTCACATCAGTGCTGAAGCGATATCTGCAACTGTCCTGGCCCCAGATCACCAACCCACACTGACCAGTGTGGTGAATTAGGGTCAAACAATGCCCCATGACCAACATGGTATTGGATAACTTTCATCAGGCAGTGGATTGACAAAGTGCCATCGATGTGTCCCACTCACGCTGTCCAAGCTGTAGATCGGAACCATCCACAGGATCCTGAATGGAGAGGAAACGCACAAGCACCGTGATTTACGTACAATCAGGCGTGTGACTGATTGTACATGATCAGGATAAACGCGTCGAATCACACGCGTATAAACCTATTATTCATGGATTATGAAAATGAGGTGCAAATGTTACATTTAGGCTATTGGATCGAACAAGACAATGCAAACCAAACGGCACGATCAAGACCAAAAAATAATCAAATTTGAATTAGAATTATGGTCCTATTTATTGTAATTCATCAAATCGCGTGTGAAGGGCTGAATTGTCACATTCCTGAACGTTACGTACGTATGCACGAGCACCGCACACTTACACCCCGACTAGTGTGCCGGCCTTCGTAGGTGCTCACCAACAGCACTTTCCCCAACACTGTCTGAAAACTACACAGAGGATCTTTGTCTTCGTGAGTGAACGTGGGTGGGCGAGCATGTGTACATGAGTGGGAGTGCGAGCATGTGACTCAGCACGCATGGGTGAGGGAACGTGAGTGAGCGCGTGTGCAAGTGAGCAAGCGAGCGTGTGAGCGAGTGAATGTACAAGTGTGTGTGCAAGTGTGTATGTGAGCGAGCCAGTAAGCAAGCGAGCAAGTGAGCACGCGTGTGTGTGTGAGCCTGAGTGAGCGAGTGTGTAAGCAAAGCGCGAGTGAGCAAGCACCCAAGAAGGTGTGAGTGAGCGTGGTTGTATGTGCAAGCGTGTGAGCAAGCATGAGTGAGCGATCGAGCGTGGGTGAGCTGAGCGAGCGTGAGCCAGCGTGCCTGATGATGGGCTTCTGCAGCTCAGGCTGCGTGTAGTGCACCAAGTGCTGCAGAATCCCCCAGAGCGAGATGGGGATCGTAAGGAACACGAAGATCCCTGCGATGAACCACGCCTGAGTCTGCGCTTTGATCTGTGGAGATGTGCACAAATTAGTCTGCAGATTAAAAGCGAATATTCGAAGTAACGTTCAATTGCTCTAAAAAATGTTTGGGTTTGTTCCGGCCAACTGTAGCTGTGTTGTGCAATTGGCGTCAGGTGACGAAGTACACAAATTGATCTCTCACAGAGTAGCGTCATTTCCCCATGTTACAGAACGGCCCATAGAAGTGGATATCACAGAACTACATCTGAGAATCCTTGGAAGTACCCTCTGGCCTCCACAATAGGAGGGAGATACTGTCCCTATTATGGATTTCCAATTTATCTTAAGTGTCTGAAAAGTATGTACAAACTCACTGAATGCCCCATTAACCTAAATGTAACAACGCGCATCTCAATTATACAGTAGAACTCCAATAATCCATGCTAGAATAATCTGCCAATCTCAAATTCCCATTATGCATGAGGGCAGAGATCTTGAAATATGTTTAATTGCAGTGGGATTTTTTTACCTTTTCCGCGAGTGAATAATTTGCTACCGTAATCTGCCCCTACAACTTTTTCACCGCAGATTTAGGCTTCTTATCCCGAGCGCCGCGAAGTACAGGCTGCGCGGGTAGGCACCCCCCACATCACCGCTATTTATCGGATGCCTTTACCCTGAGGGTCCATCAATCCGAACCGGGGTTGACATTCAGCCGGGTCACGCGCACTCACCTCGGCTCGCTGCAGCTCCCACACGCAAAGCGGCAGCGCCACTAGCAGCAGCATCACGTAAATGATGACCACCAGCGGCCGGATCCAACGCCGCCAGTTGGCGCACGTGCAAACCATCGCGGCGATAACCACCAGCACAGCTCGGAAGCAGAGGCGGCTGTCTTCGTTAGATACGACCAAGGTGGCGCGGTCGGCAAAATCCCCGAGGTCGGTCGAGGCTCACAGAAAGTACCGTCACCTAGAGAAAATATCGCAACGGGCAGGAGTCCTCCAGAGGTCGCCGGTTCAATTCGATAGAGCGGTAACGGTAGTTTAAGTAGTGGACTGGTTTTTTAAATCCCCCCCACCACCGTTGACCTTCCCTGAAACCCACCTCTGGCTGGACAGATGCTGCACGGTTAAATAAAACATTTCCGCTAATGACCCTGTACCACGATTGCCACACTTTACAACACAATCATGTGAGGGTTAAGCTATCCTTTATACAACCCTATTCCTGTGTTTATGGGCATCACGCCTCAGTTGCAAAAGCAAATACTAACCAGGCGCTGAACTTTTATGGAGGGCGGACTAGGAGGGCTTTGTGCGATGTGACATCGTGCCAACTCGTGACGCCGATGTCAACCGTGTAGCTGATGGTCAACATTGCAGCGCGGCCACAGCTACACTCAAGCATGTGACTACGGTGGCGTCTGCAGGCTTGTGTAACTTCCGATTAGAGCTGCACTTAACAGTTTGACCTCACTGGAGGTCAACCTTCGTTAGAGTGGGCCCTTGTAACCAGCGAGTGCATTACAGAGGGTGTCGCGTGTAAATTCACGAGTGCTTGACACTTTATACGAGCGTCCTTGCCACTATGAAGGCACACACCAAGGTCTCCCTTGACGTTTCCTCTTATTCTCAATCGGCTCTCACCTGTTTTTCAATACCCTAAAAAGTCACCACATGATAAGAGTATAAAATAACACATCGTTTATAGACGGATACTGTTTATTACAAATAAAACCTGTCGGTGATAAAAAAAAAATTGTGATACTGCGTTGGCTGTGGTGCACAATCGCGTGGAACAAAAACTCAACAAACTCATTAATGGCACTGCCCTAAGGAAGGCAATAAAGTATAATGTGCGACGCTTCTGGCGAGGGCCCTTTGTATCAAATGGAAATGCCGGAGGGTGATTCGTGGTCCCTGCAATCAATGTGGTGTGTGGGAAAGACTGCCAATCATGATGACCCAATGCCCGCAACATCAACACACCGCGTGTGAGGAATTGAATCAATTGTAATGTCAGTGCAGCCCGTCAAACCTCGCAAGCCAAGCAGGCTTGAGCCTGGATAGAGCTTGGATGGGCAACCAACATGGATTGAACAGTTATATTCGGCTGAAGACAGGCTAGGTGTTGGACAGCAGAGGGCACCACAGCAAATTCCATTATACTGTACTATCATTAACCAAGACGAATTGACCAGCGTGGTGAAGTATCGTCACGAATTGACTACTGCAATGCACTGCTTCCCGGAATCCCTGCCTATTTGATCAATCGTCTCCAACGTGTGCAGAATGCGGCTGCCAGAGTCC
>JAZEWU010000016.1:6048631-6070385 GCA_036362915.1 Geotria australis
GGTGACGTGACCACGTCGCCTGTGCCAGGCCATGTGCACCTTGAGGCCACGTGAAGTGTCGAAAGCTCGTCAACGTAACAAGACACACACTGACACGCATGCACATTTCCCGGAGCCGCACAGATGGATTCGAGTTTAGTAAACAGCGGCATGGCGACATGAGCGGTTGTGTCAACACGGCGCGACAACTCACCGGGAAGGGACCGAGTCATCCAGGCAAAGATACCCCGTATAGGCCTCAGCTGACTGTGGGGGCAAGTGCTGCCAGCGAGCACCTTACCAGGTAACGGTATAGACACATACAGGGTATGGAGAGGAACACAGACACACACGGACACAGAGACACACACGGATAGATGGATACAGAGGGACAAGTAGAGCGAGACAAAGCTCCCCCGTATAGCTTTAACAGACAGTAGGGTCAAGTGCTGTTAGCGAGCATCTATACACACACACAGATAGATGTATACACGACACACACACAAAGACAGCCGCACAGCAGTCAAGACGTAAACACGCGGAGACACGGCGTGGGCGGGACACCCACACCAGAGACAATCGCACACGGAGAGACCCAACACAACAGCAGCGATAGGAACAGCAGCGATAGGAACAACAGCAAATGGGACCAGGTTCAGCAGCAACAGACTAATCAGCAGCGGTATCAGCAGCAGGAGCAGTATGTAGTAGCACAGTAGCGGTGTGGTTGTGACCCTGAAAACGGAAACAGTTCCTAGATGCCGCGTCACCGGAAACGTAGAGATTCAAACGTTGCCGTGACAAGACGCCGCTTCACTCCACTGCTACTCTTGCCACCAGTTTGCGTCACAAACACGCTCGCTAGTTACAGCGCTCAGTCAAATCCACTGCTGGATGAAAGGCCTCCGTCTGTAGGTTGCGTGGGGAAGTTGTTTGACCATACTTCACCAGTCTGGCCGCTGCTGAGGAAGAGAGGCGGCACCGATCGGTTTAACGCGATATCACGCCATTGATGTTAGCCGTGGCTGGGGGAATTAAACTCGGGTTATCGGTTTCGTTAGTGCTGATGCAGAGGTTGGTCACTGCGGTTTGTGCTTGTGGGTTTGTTGCTCTTTGCTGCAGCTGCACAAGTTGCTGCAACTTCTGTAAATGTTCCCGCCACTTTTATTTTTTTGCTGAAGCTGAGTGTATCATTCGCTGATGCTACTGTCGGGACACTAGCCTGCTATACAGCTGGCGCTAGAATCCTATAGCCTGTACGCGGTGTTGGCTGCCACTGTGTTAGTGCTCCTACTGATGCGGCTAGAACAGGGGTAGTCTGTCTAGGGTGGTAGTGTCCTGCTAGTGCTTTCGCTGTAACGCTAGTGTGTTGAAGGTGCTGCGTGGCGCTAGTTATATTGCTACTGCTGTGGAGTGTTGTGGCTTTTGCTGTTAGTGCTAGAACACTAGTACCCTTGTATGTGTTGATAGTGGTTGCAGCTGGTGGGACACTGGCTCATAGCGGGTGGCTTACTCCCGCGAGTACTGTATCACCGCTACAAGTTCTATAGACTGCCTCAATGTGGCGGCTGTTGCTGTAAGGTGATAGGTGTTACTGCTAGTTAGTGCCTGTGCTACTGCTGAAACATCATCTGTAGATGCTGGTGGCTGCTACTGCTTGACCGATATAGTCTGTAGAGGATAGAATGGGCAATGATTAGTTCTGTTAGTGCCACTGCTAATATATTATTTTGTAGAGTGGTGGCTAGCTACTTACTGCTCGCGCGCTATAGGCTGCGTGGATTGTGGTGACTGCTGCTGGCGCTAACTAGCCATGGTGGAGGGTCCTGGCTGCAAGTTGAACGGAGAGAGGCTCAAGACCAGAGTTCGAGTCCCGCAGACGGTGCTCAAGGCGGCGACAGCGTCTGGAGCTGCTGCCCACCACCGTCCCGTGAGCTCCTGCGACTGACTGCTCCTCATTTCGCTGTTTCGTGTCACAGCCCGGCACACCACGTCAAGTACACCTCTCAATAATTGCTGCCGGCTGCTATAGTCACGTGCCAACCACCAGCAATGTCTACAAGTGACTCCCTGGCACTAACGTAGCTCATGGCCTACCACACTTGCTACTACCATCCATCCATCTGCTGTCAGAAACCGCTTAATCCTGTACAGGGTTGCGGCAAGCCCGAGTCTATCACAGGGCGCAAGGTAGGGCTATACCCAGGATGGGACGCCAGTCCATCATAGGGTACTTGGTACTACCAGGAAGTCAATTTTACTAACCGGGCGGAACGCTGCTTAGCTTTCTGCAGTAACTATAACCTCCTTCTCAATGTCCATTTCTCTCCCACCTTCCTTCCCCCTCAAAGCATCGCAGTCCGGCGCCTAAACTCCGGAGCAGTTACACCGCCTGCACACTACAGCTACATCACTGCACCTTTACACTCGGTGTTGTTCGTTAGCGCTCCAAAGCCAAACATGAACTCTGCTTACTCCATCCTCCTCCCTGTGTCTGTTTCTCAGCCGTGCAGGGTGGCGGGTGTGCAGGGCGCAGCAGGGGGGCCTGCAGGGCAGCTCTCCAGCCTGACAGGGCAGCAGTACACAGGGGTGGAGACCCTGGGCAAGGAGCTTTTTCTCTACTTCCAAGAGAGCGCACTACGGTAATAATACATAATAATAGCATTTTATAGAGCGCCTTTCACCCGAGGGTCACAAAGCGCTGCACTGGCTGTACGTATGATGAGTCCAAACTCACACACAGCAGGGTCTGTTCGACTTGGCTCTCGCTCACACAGGGTGCACTTTGGCATGAATGGTTCCATGACAATCAACCCTGGAGCCGAGGGCCGGAGTCAGCGTCCACCAACCCTGGAGGTCGTCCTCACCACCGACCACATTTTCTTCTACGAATCCACCTTCGACGTCAGGTATTGATGTGGGCCTCAACCAACTTTGGATCGACGGCCGTGCTCATGAGTGAAGGATGGCTGCTGGAGCAGAGAGTGCGCGGAAAGTAGTCGAGTGAGAGATAGGAGAGATGGCGGAGGAGAAAAGAGTGATACGAGAGGGTAGAGATAGGAGATTGCATGGAGGGGGGGTAGAGCGAGATGAGATTGGAAATGTAGGACAGTGTGTGGAGCAGATGACGGGTAGGCAGGTACAATTTATAGAGAATCTTGAAAGCGTTGAGTGTGATCCCAAACTTGATCTGGGATTGAATGGGGGGCCCTGTAAGAGAGGTGATGGAGACTTGGTTTACCGGTGCGGATGCGAACTCTGGCAGTGCCATTTCAGGCAGCCCATGACCCCTGGGTCTGTCCCGTGACCTCCTGTCGGCGAGCCTTCGACACTTCGCGTGATAGCCTCAAGGTGCACATGGCCTGGCACAGGCTCCGTGGTGACGTCTCCGCCACCTAGTGGCGAACCGCGGTTGTTATATTATGTAGTGGCATTTCAGATCATGTGAAATTTACAAAAAGAGAGGCATTTGGAGAGGCCGCAGAGGTGCCCGTGAACAGCGCTCTCCCCCGGCAGTCCGTAGAGCCCCACACACAGCGAGCTGTCCGTCTCGGCGCACCACAGGTCGGCCGAGGCGTGCCGCGAGCGTGTGCGGGCTCGGGAGGACCTGGACGTGTGCTCGGCGCGGTTCAGCGCGCAGAGGGCCTGCGCCGAGCTGGAGGCCCACGCGGGCCGCGCGCTGTGCGACGCTCTGCTCGACCAGGCGCTGCTGCCCGGCGTCGGCAACATCATCAAGAACGAGGCGCTGTTCGACAGCGGCCTGCACCCGGCCATCACGGTGCGAACGGCCCGCCGGAACCGCGGAAACCCCGGGCATCGCCGCTTCTCGTCCGGCGTTTGCAAACAGTTTCTTAGGCGCCTGCGTCAAAGTAGCGGTATTTGAGAGTACCTATAGTCCTGCCTTGCGCCCTATGTCTGCCTGGATAGGCTCCGGCTCACCGCGACCCTGTACAGGATTAAGCGGTCACTGGTAATGAATGGAGGAAGCTAAGCAGAATTTCAGGCTGTTTAGTAGGTAAATGCAAGGCTTACCTGGTAACACCAGGTGGTGTAGCCTCAGGCTATGTGGTGACCAGGAGATGGCAGCTCAATAATTGGATTCTTGAATCCCCTGAGTGTATTAACATAAAGGAGGCAGTACATGACGTGAATATTTGTAAGTAGGTCTTCATTTCTCACTGACAGGCTGGAGTGGGTGGCACGTGAGCCATAGTGGTATACTGGAAGTGATGTTCCTGGTGCAGATATATTTTCTGGGTCGCCGACCCTGCCAGACCCCGATTTAAATGAAGCCATGGTTTTAACTATTAAAAAAATGCACTAATTTCAGACTTGTGGCATTATGCGAGAAAAAAAACTGACCATTTTCCATATCGTCACGATAGAACATTAAACTCTTTGTTGCTTTTGTAATGCTGTTTGTTTTGGGGATTTCTTTCAGGTAAACCAGCTGAGCTCGGAGCAGATAAAACACGTCGTTAAAATGACGAGGGACTTCTCTCTACTTTTCTATCAGGTGAGGTCCTCCTGGTGGCATGCCAGAAACAACTCACCGATTCACCAAAACCCGCACATGCTCTGTGTACGAAGGCGCACGACATCCTGACTGCACACCTATGGATAGTTTATACATACTGCTCGTAAAAATAATAAAACATCTGAATAATTGCCAGCCCTTTATCAAGACGCTGCTGCGTGAAGGGTTTCCCGCACTGTTAATTAAATTAGTGCAACCATGCTTCATCACGCTAGTAAGTGCTAATTAACTTAACTAGCAGGCCTTGTGAAGTGACTTCGACAGCCCCGTGAAGTTAAGTTCACAGGCCGTTAAAAGTGAATTCCACAGGTCACGTGAATGAAGTCATTGGCAGTATGAAATGAAGTTGGGGATCGTACAAAATTATCGTTAGCTGTACAAGTAAAAAAAAAAATATTTTACAGCAAACAACATAACGATAACACTGCAGCTGATGCAGAATATCAATGCACGGAATAATGGTTACGTAAGATCCACGCTGTACAAATAACGGGTCGTATCAAATAAAGTATCAAATTAAGTTGTGAGCCGAATAGACTTCCCACTCCTGATGTAGACGATGCACTCTGTTATCCAGTGCCGGAGGATGGGCGCTGCCCTGCAGAAGCAGTGCAGGGTGTATAAACGCAACGAGTGCGGCCAGTGCCGGACCCGCGTCGTCGTGTGCCGGCTCGGTGAGAACGGGCGCATGACGTACTTCTGCCCACGTTGCCAACACCAGGATCCAAGAAACGTCGACCCCAGGTAGCGAGGGTTCCCGCTCCAATCCCGATGAGGTGTCGTCACCGGCACTTCGGTAATTAACGGGTTGCCAAACGCACGCTTTGTATTGATGTATGTTTTCACGGCTCGATGTACGAGAATTGCTCTCAAGAGATACTCTTTCGGGATGGCTGTGACGTTTTACCTCCTGCGTTGGAGGGGAAACATCGAGAAAGAGAGAGGAAGAACGCTCGACGCGGATACCATAAAACAGCAGCTTTTCGGAGCAATTCTGAAACGCACGCTAATTTTAGTCTGCGGCCTGCCGGAAGGTATAGTTAAATAACTTGCTGTACCCTACCAATGTTTCTCCTGAACAGCAAACTCCAGCACAACAGCAACAGCCTCCTTTCCTGGGTACAAGGAGGCAGGCCGGCCGCCACCAAGGTCGGCCAGCAGGACGTTGCATCGCGAGCCGAGGAGGAGTGGGCCTGCGCCATCTGCACACTCATCAACCGCAGCTCCGCCACTGCTTGCGACGCCTGTCTCACCCAGCGACCTGCCCGTGCGTCACCACTCCACCTCGTCCCTTCGTTCACAACTTACCCTTTGTGATTTTTAGTTTTCAGCGCCCTGTTGCTGAATCGTTCAGCGTTAAGTTCTTAATGTTTTAGATTTCCAATGAAGGTTGAAAGCGTTTATAAATCAGCTTTGTCCGTCCTTCCGTCCGTAACGAGGGGACACGTTAAGTCTTGTAAAAGTTATCCAATTTGAACAAACTAGCATAACGTTGTGTTGCTCTTAGGAACTTGGCCTAGGGAGAACTGACCAAATTTACCAAAGGATTGACCGTACTTTGAAGAGCCAAACTAGATCGAAAAAATCCATTTGCAATTCTGCAAAACCGAAAAGGCCAGTGCACGTAAGTCACATGCTTGGTGGGTTGTTCGCTTTGTAGTTCTCATTAAAAAATTAAGCGCTTCTTTCTCGATGATCCACGTTCGCTGCAGCTATCTCTGCCCGTGAAGCGGAGGCTCCGGCAGACTGCACGGAGCACTGCTCGACGCTGCACGACGACCGCCTAATGCTGTACCCGTGCAACGCCTTCCCGCGGCCGCACGTGGTGAACAAAGTGAAGCGGCGCACGGCGTTCGGAACAGCCACGGTCATCGTCACCTCTCCCGGGCCTGCCCCCGGCCCGTCCACGCGGGACTGCTCGTTCGGAGCGGGAGACTTTTCAATGGACTCCTCGACGGACTGGCGCCAGGTAAAAGTTCTGCAGGGCAATGAAAGCTTCCCGTGACCTCGGAAAGTGAACTTAAAACTAAAGAGAGTTCGGCAAAAATCACGCGGCACACGTTGGGTTATTGTAATGCTTTCCAACGTGCATTTGTGTTAGTAATAATTAAATTAGCAGTAAGGAATTTGATGTATAGCTGCCAAGCTAAACATTTATTTGCATTTTTGCAAATTGTACCTTCTTGCTCTGGTTTGTGTCTCCTAATTTTGGGGAATATCCATGGTTTTCAATTAGGAAAGTCCCAAATAGTGACATAACTTTCTCAGAAAGTTTCATTCAGATTCGTTTATCTGTCCAGAGTTATCATGCCCCCCTGACCCCATTATGGAGCTAGCTAATGATTAAACACTTTGAACCAAAGTTGGAAATCATTAAAAAGTGTTCACAGTGTTAATTCTAATTCATTACATAAATGTGAACAGAACCCTAACCGTGCAGTTATTCTTTCTGTACACAGACGGTGCGCTGGAATGAAGACGCAAACTCCAAAAGCCCTCTGAAAACAGCCCCACGCACACCTGGTCCGGTTGCTCCATTCCAAGCTCAACCGTTTAAGAAATTCAAGCCCGATTTCGTGGACAGGACACCTAACAATCCCGGTCGAAATTCTGGGTACGTTAAACTCGTAAAGTCGATCGTATTTTACACATCACCCTGCGCCTACACCCTAACCTACAGCGTGCACATTTTTTTAATCCGACTCATGACTAGACGACCGCTTTCACTTCGACACAGCCCACGTCATACTTATCCGTCACGGCGAGGATGTTAGCCGTACTAATCGTCTACTACAGGGAAATGTTTTTGGCCTGGCACCGCTACTGTGTCTCTAGTTTTAGAACGCTCAGTCACTTCGGTCACTCTGAGGGAGCGGCGATTCTGAGCTGACGTGCGTTTTCCCGACAGTGAAATCCGCGACGTGAGCGGGGGAGCGGCAGGCGCCGGCGCCGCTCGCTGCAGAGGCCACAACCGCCCATGCGCGCTACGCGTCGTGCAGAAAGCCGGGC
The DNA here is from genome assembly GCA_036362915.1 of Geotria australis. NCBI lineage: Eukaryota > Metazoa > Chordata > Hyperoartia > Petromyzontiformes > Geotriidae > Geotria > Geotria australis. The sequence goes on from JAZEWU010000016.1 coordinate 6,056,157, forward strand.
CCAACAGGGGCCGCCACTTCCACGCCTGCGCCCTCCCACAGGGGCAGCAGTGCCAGCACTTTGAGGTGAGCCCCTTCCGGCTGAACGCTACGGGAGGTTTCACGCATTGCTGCAGGCAGCCCCACCTGGCTGGCGTGCTGGTTATGTACCCCCGTGTGTGTGTGTGTGTGCGCGCGGTGTGTGGAAGTGGGTATTTTCGTGGGCCTGGCTGCGTGTGTTATGCTAATGTATGTGTATGCATGTCTGTATTTTTCGATGTACGAGATCGGTGACGGAGTGGTTAGCACGCTGTGCTATGAAAGCAGCGGGTCGAGTTTTATTCCCGTGCACGGCCAACACAAATGACGGTTATCTTAACCATTCCTGGGCCTCTCCTAGGTCGACTCGACCTCAAATTCGTACCCGGTTCGAAGTGTCAACATCGTCACTAGGATGACAAAGACGACAAGCAGTAGTGTTGGCCACCCACTCTGTCACGTGGCACGCCGGCCTTTGTAGATATATACCACTTGAAGCCAAGCTGAAAGACGACCATGTCCAGAAGCTGGCCATCGTGCTTCGAAGAATCGCAAAGAAGAAGACTTGCCCCAACCACACATCGATTCCATACGGGGTATCTTTGTCTGTGCGCGGCTGTTCCCCGTGCAGTGGGCTGACCTGCACTTCCCCGAGTGCGATCACGGGCTGCGCTGCGTCATGCGCACCGTCCTGAAGCTGGGCACCAACAACGGGCGCAGTTTCTACGCGTGCACGCAGGGCCGCGAGCGCCAGTGCGCGTTCTTCCAGTGGGCCGACGGTGGGGCGCCGGGCGTTCACACCCTGCCCGGCTGCTAAAGGGGTTTCTCGTCGAGCGGTTCAGTGGTACCCGGCGTATCCCAAATAGGTATGCGTACAGCCGGGTGGCACGGTGGCGCGGTGAGTAGCGGCTGCGGCCTCACAGAAAGATCGATTCGCGACTAGGGTGCCGCTTTTCTGTGTGGAGTTTGGATGTTCCCCCCGTGTCCACGTGGGTTTTCAACGGGTGCTTCAGTTTCCTTCTGCCATGCAGACATGCTGCTGCTACTGCTTAGGTTAATTGGCCTGCTGATGAGATTGCCCGCAGTGCCCTGCAATGGAACTGTGTCCAATCCTGGGTATACCCCTGCCTTGCGCCCCGTGTCTGCTGGGATAAGCTCCATCACCCCACGACCCTGTACAGGGACTGATAAGGATGATAATGTACACGTACAACTGGTTTATTAATTCACTGCCGGACGAGAGCTTCCCCCATGCCGTGGCGGCCATGAGGGTTGTTTCCGTGTTTTCCAGATTAGAAGAGGTACTTATATTTTTTTTTATCATGTACTTTACAAGGTTTGGTGTGTTTGTTTTAATCCAGTATTTGTGCCGTGAGATTTTAAGAAAGGCGCTATGTAAACTGTAATTATTATTACGTTAGTATATGTGTGTGACCAGATTGTATTGATGCCAGGAACACATTTTGGGTACGTTTTGTAATATTGAGAGCATGGCATTTGACCACACTGGTCTATGCGGGTTCGTCACGGTGGATAGCATAGACCAGAGGTCCACAACCTTTTTCACCCCAAAGCCAACGTGGGTGTGTGTAACAAAGGTCAGGGCTCACGTAAAAAATGTTGGATATTTTTGCAACAATACAGCAAACCTTGTTAGTATTAGGTCATATTTTGACAAGCCTGTTTTTGACCAAACTCAGTAATCATGCTTATGGTCTCCAACGACCACTAGGCGGCGCCTCACGGCCCACTGATGGGTCGCAACCCACCTGTTGAGAATGGTGGCCATAGATGTTGGTGTATAGTATAGTATAATGGACTTTATTGCACTGCCCCCTGCTGACAAATGGATTCCAGTTTGAATTCAACTTCACCGCACTTGCGGCAACACCACCGACCTCCTTCCCAACCAACGGGTCCCCTGACGAACGGCACATTCCTAAAGACGCGGTCGCCTCCAAGCCCTGGGGAGTGTCAAGCGCCGCGACGCAAGGCTAATTTGAAGTGAGCAGTCTAATCGGCCCATTTGTTTTATTCTGAGCAAAGTTGTGTTGTCTGGCATTGCTCAGTGTTGCCTGTGGCAGCACTATAGAGCCGTGTTTTATACTTTCGGGTTGCTTTTTGTAATACCCGTTTGACTCCACGCTGCCGCGGTTAGACGTGCTGTTTATACAATTCGCCTCTTGGAGAATGAGTTATAAACTCACTTTTGATGCACGATCCTGCCGTATTTCATCCGATGCTCATGGCAAACTCACTTGTTACACCCAGCCCCGTCGTACATACATGCCTTGGTTTTTTTTTACATTCCGTAATGGAGGTTTTCCTGAAAGTTTTTATCTGAAAAAAATGTTCCAATTACAATTGGCTCCCATTGATAGAGAATTCTGCAGCATCCTGTGTGCAGTTTCACTGCGGTCGGAGTAAATTTGAAGCTCATGTGGCCGGTTATTTTTCCTCCAGATGGACACGCGGGGCAGCATTAACCCGCAGCATAAACGGCAGTAAAGGTAAAGCCCTGCAAATCCTTTGCTCACGCCACTGCTGGTGGAAGAGCTTCAAATAGAGAGAGTTCTAGAAAGCCCCCTTAATGGATATTGACATAATTTTGCACGCTGGCTGGACATCTTGGAATAGATGGGAATACCCACACTTCATCCCACCACGTCAGCTGCGCTTATGGCACAATTCCAGACGTTTTGGAGAGATGCCTGATGAAGCTGATTGCAATTATCAGCAAAACATCGTACTCTATTGTAAATGTTGCGGGTGTGCTCTCTAACACACCGGTGTGCTGAAGTAACAAAGAATTGAAACATTATGTTCATGTGACTAAACCTTACTGTGTGTGGTGGAGGCGGGTTTATGACATTGTTCTAGGTGAACCAACCAAAAAGTGTTTTTTTATGCATACACTTGTACTGCTAGGTGGAGGGAGGTAAAAAACATGCCCATAGTTTCAGCTGCCACGCCGGGAGGTTAAACCAGTGACCTCCGGAATTCAAGTCCTGTGTGTTGACCACTACACGACAGCAGGATCTATAGCATATATCCATTCAAATGTGTGATGTGAAAGCTTTACCTTGTGTGTATGTTTGTAACACCAATATGTACGTTAAATAAAATCGTTTATTTAAACTCCCTTCACACATTGTAAAACGTTTTCCGCCAACCTATGTCTCCCGGAGATGAGGGCTTAGTAAAATATTCCATGAGGAAAAGCTGCTTAAAATAACACGAAGAATGAACACGTCAGGAGAAAAGAGACCTTTTTTTAAATGTTTGTTTAGTTTACTTCTCATAGCCAAAAATATTGATAATTAATTTTGTTTCCCAGTCAACCCAGTAAAGCTTCTTGGATCATGTGGTTGTTTTTTTTTTTATAGAACAAGTCCCATTTATTTTTAAAGGAAAATTGCAGCCAGTTTTACTTTTGGCATTCGACAGAGATGGGAGGACTGACGGCAAGTTAGGTTTGTTTTTCCAATTGTGAAATTCCCTTTGCGTACAGAAAATGGGGTTTTGGCTAAAGAAGCAAGGTGAGAAGCCAGCCAATCACAACTAATTGTAGAATCACACAGATTCAGACCTGGGACACCAAAAACAAATGACTTATTTTGTCAAACTCGTGGGGGTTTCAAAACAAACGCATAAATTCCCACGCATTCCTCCGGGTAAGGGTTTGATGAGAACGAACGACGGCCCTGTCGCTCAGGAGACCGGAGGGACCCCTCGTGGTCCAGCTGTGCCGCGAGACTTGGGTGCAGCGAGAGGCCACGGCGAGGAAGCCATTAGGGAGCGGGCAATTTCCCGTCTTTGGCTCCGCTCGCTACGGCGCGGCCGTTGGCTCGCTGGTGTTTTCAAACGGTTATTATCCGAGTTGCATATACCGCAACGCTGTCTTCACTCCTGGACAGATGGCGGTGGTGTCCTCTGGTTGTGGTTAAAGTGTCACACACCTGCCAACATTTGAAGTAATTCGATGTCGATGAAATCAACCCGTGCGCAGACGCTAGGTGAGTCGGTACGTCACGGGATTGTGAGACAACGATGGCTTGGCGAGTCTTTCATCCGGCACGGTGATGACGGTGTCGATGGAGAGACACGCCTAACAGAAGCCTGTTTTAAAGCAGCGTTTACCTGCTGCAGGAGAAGAGTTGGTAATGGATGGTTTCCTCACTCTGCAGAGGCACGAGGCTTAGACTTCACAAGCTCCAGATTTTAGCAGCATCCTCGTCTCCTCCAGCCTGTCCCAGACACCACACGATCAACTCTCCATCGTGTCACAAACATAGATTGCTTTGTAAGAAGCATGGAAACGTTAAAACAAAGAGTCGAGGTTTGTCTCTACGTACATTCTTTGCAAGCGCTCCACTTGCGCGGTTGGTTTTTCCAAGGATGTTGAAAGTATCTGCAAACGTACAACACATTAAATGATGGCCCAGATTAAGCTATATAAATGGTTAATAAACAAGCACATTAATGATATTTTTTCTCAATAGCTGTTCTTTCGGTATAGCCGTGTTGAGTGTTCCTTCTCTCATGATGATGTAGAGAAGGCGAGAGAGCAGCAACACTCGATATGGCTATCCCGAACAGCTGTGGAGAGCAATTCTCATACATAATACCGGGAAAACCTACACCAGTACATTTCTCAATAATTTCCTATGTCGCATTCGTAGTTGCGAGTACACTCGGCACCACTCAAAACATTTTCATCCAAGTCTATCATTCTAAGTCCTCCCTCGTCTCTGTTGCGTTCAAATGCATCGCTTGTCCCGCCAGCTTGATTTTACCGTCCAGTACCTTAATTACACCACTGGCCGTAATTTAAAACAGCGACAGACACGCTTTGGGGGAAGAGCGAGCGAGGCAGCTACGGACGAATCGAACACTGACATAAAAACTTGATAAACGCGATCGCAGGTTGCACGGTGGCAGTGCATCTGCCACCACGACCCTCACCAGGACAAGCGGTTTAGAAAATAGATGGATAGGTGTGTCTGTCTGCCCCCACCTGGCCGCTGCCGTGCGAGGCCTGCTGCCCCTCGCTGCCCTGAGCCGGCACGGCTCCCTCCGAGGGACACGGGGACGAGGGTCGCTCCGCCAGGACGGACGCGGGCCCAGCGCCAGGCGGCGCGGGGGACTCGCGGTCTTCGCGCTCTGCCGGAAAACGTGTATCCCACGACGGCGAGACGTTCTCACAAACCTCCCGGCAGGTTTGGCCTCGCCGTCGGGCTTGGCGACGCGCCAGGCGCGGCGGCGAGAGCCAAGAAAATAAAGAAACAACTTCCCGCAGAGGAGGACAGAGTAGGGTCCTTTATAGACGCGATCGGCGGGGATTCGCGCGCCGGGATCTCGGGTCGGTTCGTTGTCGGCAACGCAAAAACAGACCGCTCCTTGCGAGGAGGGTTCAGTAACCTCCTTACCACGGTCCGTTTTTACCAAACTCCCAAATGAACGTGTGCAACTAATTACCGCAGCAGTACGAAAGCTCCTCGCGTTCCGATGCTGATTTGAAAACCTCTTTGGGTTTTTTTTCTTCTGTAATCACGAATGCAATTATATGGTAATTATAACGTTCGGAAAGCACACACTGGATGCATTTCAAGTTATGTTTACTTTATTTTTACGTTTGTAAATAAAAAGCGTTAGGGGCACCTGCAGAGAACTGCTCGGACAACGGGGAAGTCCCGCGTAGGTCGCTACTCTGTGAAGTGCTGCGACTTGAAGCGCCGTCTCGTGATGCGCTGCTTCGTGATGTGCCACGTGGCTGAAGAACGAGACAAGGGAGGCGTCATCAGGGGTAGCACACACCCGGGCTATCCTCACAGCTGAAAACAACGACCACCGAACAAGTAACACCACTTAGCAGCCGCGGCTTGGGACCCGGCAGTCTGGGGAGTTAACATTTCATAAGATTTCATTGCTCTCGTGAGTGATGGTTCTTATTAATTTTTTTCTGTTATTGTGTTTCTCATAACATTATTCATCAACGTCAGGTCCCCGGTGAGGACTCAATTGTGACGGATTTGGTCTAAATTCAGCAACGACACAGAACGGACGACGCCCAGAACACCCCTTGTGCATACACGTGCAGTGTGCTGATTTATGGTGTTTTTAAGTCGCGGCGTATACTTGCGTGCCTACGGGTCTGCACTTAAGTGCGTACGAGCGAGTACGTGTTACCGCGGCTGTAACTCTACGGAGGAGACTCGAGAACGACGCTACCGGGCGGCTGGCAGTGGTGGCTGCCCTCCAGCATCAACAGGAGACAGAGGAGTGACATTCGCATAAATAAGCAACGAACCCGCCTGACAAAACTCATCAAGGTTCTAATTGAGAGCAGTGCGGTTGTTGCGTCTACTGGTCGAACAAATATGTCAATCCACAACAACTCAGTGTTGACCTGTCAGCAAGCCTTCACCGCTCCCACATGGATTCAGAGCACGCGCCAAGACTGGAACAAGCGCCACAGTCACTTAATAACAAACTGGGCAGCGACACCGAAAATGCTATATCTATAAGTGAAACTTAAATCGTGTTTTCAGTCATGTGTCGTAACATTATCGTGGTAGGGGGATTTACGTGTTCCGATGAACCGCAGAGCTATAGTATGTCACTTGGAGTCTAGCACTCTTGGTAGGGTCTGCGTTAGTGAACAGGTCTGGGGGGAGGTTCCAGACAAATAACGATACCAAAGACCCTCTGACTAAATGAGGCTTGCGTCAGGACAGGGCATTTGGCCGTAGAATTCTGCTCCAAAACCCCCACCATTGGGGGGAACCATCCAACCTGGGTAAACCTGGATACCGGCCATTTAAACCAACGGCAACACCAACAACAGTATTAAGACCTAAACTGAAACTGCATTACGATCCTCTATATGTCCTGTACATATAGCAGAATTGACAATAAACTTGAAGTGAATCATCGCAGAACTCAAATAACCCTGCCACCACCGCGCACGGACGTTGAGTGTGCGAGCGCTCACCGCGGCCAGCAGCAGCACCACCTGGTTCTCCAGCAGCGTCACGCGGCTCGCCAGGTTCTCCCACTCGCCGCGGTCGACCAGGATGGAGCCGCGCATGGCGCCGCTCAGCGCGGCCACCTGGGCCCGCGCCTCGGCGTGCTGCGCCTGCAGTTGCGACATCGCCACCCGCAGCTCCGACATCTGTCGGCGGTGGCGGCGGCGGCGTCGACAGGGTAGGTGAGAAGTAGCGGGAGCGGGGATTGGGGCGGATTTGCGAGCGGCTGCTTGGCGGAGCAACCCGACGATGCCGTAGCGTGGTTGGAATGGGACTTGGTGTAAAGGATTAAATAAGGCCCAATGCCCGTTTTCCCCTTCTGTTCGAAGCCTGGCGCCTGGGTCCCCTGTGGACCCTGGGCGGCCCTCGATTGCTACACCACTGCTTGGCTGGTTTACAGTGATGCTGTGTGAAATAAGTGCTGTTTTAAAGAAGACATAACGGCGAAATAAACAAAGTGTTAAAGGTGGCTGAGAGGTCTGAGCACACTGAACTTCACATTTGAGTACCCACCCGTGATTAAACCAGGCTCTCAAGTGTAGTGAATTTATGGTCTTAACCTAGTCACCACTCATTGCACAAAATACCATCTGACAGTAAAAATGTTTTTCCTTGAACTTGGCTAAATTCCAGCACTAAGAATTAAAAACAGTCGGTGATATGGCCTAGATATGTATCTACAAGGCATATTTCGTTTTTTCTGTGCCTTCCTTTTAAGACGATGTCCATTTAAAGAACACTTGATCCTGGCTTCATGAATCGGCGAGATCCTAAGATTCACGATCTGTGGCCTTGCATCGGCTCTGCTTACCTCCTGCAGTAGCTTGTGATTAGTTGCACTGGTATCATCTTTCTTTCCTTCCGAACTGGTTTGAGGAGCACGGCTTAGCGATTCGAGAAAAACTTCTGCTTGTGGAAGAACCGCCTACATCACAAAAACAAATTTCCCATTACTCATTAGTTCATGTTTAAAATGTGCTGGAGCAGCGGTAAGGTTGTTAACACACTGTGCTATGCACCCAGCTACCCGAGTTGGATTTCAGATCATGGCTAACATTGGTGGAGAGTGACATCTGAACCCGTCGTGGGATCCCACCTCCCCCCTTCATCACACACAAACCAGCGTTGTGAAGTATGGTCAAACAACCCCCACGAATAATAATAATAAGAAGAATTTAAATTTATATAGCGCCTTTCACCCGAGGGTCACAAAGCGCTGCACAAGGGCCACAAAGAGGACGGCATATCAACAACGAAAGAAAAAAACAATAAAAACCAAAGCAACAGAAAATTTATGATTAAGAATGATACAGCATTGATTGAAAATAGTATGAGCATTTTATAACGATGTCCAGAAGCTAACCATCATGCTTCGAGGAATCTTAAAGAAGAAGATAACCTGGAGGATCAAGAATGGTAGCTATGTTATGAAACATTTGTATATAAGGTACCGAATCAAATAGATAACTGACATGCAGTCAATGGTGCACAAGCACACCGACATAAAAAATATAAACAAACGCAAAAAATGACACCACTGTCAATACAGTGGTGGATAAAGACATGGCGATCATGGGCACTGTTTGACCATACTTCACTCGCATAGCACTCCACCCCCAATTGTAATATAACTGGGTTAAAACAAAAAAATCTAAAACGACCGAATAGATTTTTTTTTAATCAGCACACACTGGCTCAGGTTACCTGGCGCGGCATGGGACAGGGGCCACGGGCCGCCCCCCCGTGCGGCCCACAATGCCTCTGCACCAGCGGCCTTGGCACATCTCCATCCCCCGCGCCCGCCACAACCGGGCCCTGTGGATTACAGACGCGACACGCTCGCGCCACTCCCCCGCGTCGGGCACCGACGCCACACACGAGCGGGCCTCTCCTCGAGGGACCATTCCACGTCGACACGAAGCATCGCGGCTAACGAGAAGCCCCGGCACCGCACGGACCGTCACCTTTGCCCCTTCGGTTTTGCTCCGAGATTTAGCCTGGAGTTTGTGCTCGCTAAATGTTATGGCTATGATGACCGCGAGCGTGCTGGCCAGCTGTAATTGCTCAGTGGTGAGCTCCACCAAGTGGCTTAATTACTCGGTCTTTTTTTTGCTTCTGAAATTAAGCTTCGGCACGACTCCCGTGCACGCACTTGTAAAACGTGACATTTCGCAGAGGTCAAACTTTTCAACGGCGCGTAGCAAGGGAGACCGTCTGCGTGCTGACTTACAACAAACGTGCGGGTACAATAAGTGAACGAAAACAGATTAACCTTTAAGCTGCAGCAAGTTTAAGCAGGAACAATATTTTTGTAAAGAAATAAGTTGTATATAAACATCTCGAGGTGTGTTAGTGAGCAGATATTTTTTTCTGAGGACGTGACTGGTGAAGGGGGCCACGTATAATTTGAATCTGATTCTGTAACTGTTCAACGCTTCTGTGCATTCACAGGTACAACACTAGAAGGCCGGATATATCGGACTAACGTAAATAGAGACAGCAAACGTCTATTAATTTTGTTAATTCGCACACAATTAATATATTTAATGTTGTATGAAATAGATGGGGTTTTTTTCAGATTGTATATGAATAAACAAAATAAAGACTCGTCTCAACAACAACTCGTCTTTTTAACTTGTATCAATTCTCATTCTGCCATGTAGATCGTCTACACTGTATTATTTTTTACCATCATAATCGGTCTGTAATTCGGTCTGCAATTTGGTCTCTGATCCCTTATTGTGGCAATCATGTCGATCATGTCGATCACACGAGCTTCACGGGTGGGTTGGGGGCGCAAGTAATAAATTACGACGATGACGCTGATGGCGAGTGAGCTGTGCGTCCCCACCAGAGACTGTGGGTGGCTGCTCGCGTTGAATGACGGGTCGGACGGAGCCTGACGGAGTCGCTGGGGAGGCGGCTGGCCGTCCGTAACCTCCATCGCCAGGGAGCTCGCGATCGCCGCCGGCTTTCGGGCGGAGGGGGTGCACTTCTGCTCGCTCAGCGGGGACGCGGCAATCCGTTCGCGAAACGCTCAGACGCACAGGGCGGCAGCCCGCTCGACAAGGTGTAAACGCAGCAACAATAAAGCGCGCCGTGTTGTTGCTGTGCAACTCGTGTTTTTGCGAGAATGAAAGATTACAAGTCCTCAGTCATCCGCTGATAAATGGAGACCTCCCCACGTTCATTTAAATTATGCTGGCTGTTTGACCGTACCAACCAGTGCAGACACCGCTTGCCAGCTACGTTAGCCGTAATCAGCAATCGATCTCAGGTTGCTGGGTTCATAGACCGGTGCGCTAACCATGGTGCCATCGCTCCACCCCACATTAAGCACTCTTGAGAGACCCAGAAATGAATGAGGGACGTGAAACGTCATGAAGGAAAACACGCTCGCCATGGTGAACCCCAAAGAATGGCTCTTAAAGGAAATTCTCATACATATTTTAAAAATTCAATGAAAGTCAAAACATGCACAATATTAATTCAATGTCAAAGGTATTCGAAGGGAGAACGACTCAGAGGCACGAGGAAACCGTAAAGAGGTGGGGGGGAAGGCAGCCACGCGGTTAGTCGGCACTAACATTTGCCAAACACTGCCTCCTAGAATGATGTTACCAGCCAATTAATGTGTTTATTTAGTTATGGGAGGAAACCGGAGAAGTCGGAGGAAACCCACGAAGGAACAGACGTAGGACACACAAACAACGCACAGAAAGGCGCCCAAGGTGGGAATCGAACCAGGACATTTATTCTGAGGCATGGCTGTTACAACCGTGCCATCCTACCACCCAACACTGACCCACCCGCTCTGCGCCATGAAGGAAAACACGCTCGCCATGGCGAACCCCAATGAACCGCCTTCAAACTTAAGTGTGATTTTCGTGCCGTCAAAACCTACATCAACACACAGGTTTGGAGGTCGCCAACGAGAGCTCCACTAGAAGGCGCTGCAGGGCTGCTGCTGCTGTTGCTGCTCACCTTGGGCGCGAGCTGTGGCGCCAGCTCCTTGTGCTTCTTGCGCACGGCCTGCCCGACGTCGCACAGCATCTGCATCTTGCGCTCCGCGAAGCCCGGCTGCAACAACTGCGCCTTCGTCAGCACGGGCCGCACCTCGAACCTGTCCCGGAGCACCTGTGTCACGCCACGGTTGGCGACAAGCGGCCGTGTCGACAGTAAACAACGCCGGGGTCTGAGAGAAACGGTATTTCGATTCTCTGTATGTCCTGTACATATGGTAGAGTTGACAAATAAAGTTGAATTGAAATATCCAAACGCGCGGGCGCGTAAAATAAAACCACGAAAGAGCCGCGGGTTGGACTCCAGGTGTCCCAGATACCACCCTACCACCGCTTTGATTCATCCATGCATGCATCCAATGTCAGAAACCGCTTAATCCTGGACAAGGTCGCGGTGAGTCGGAGCCTATCCCAGCAGACACAGAGCACAAGGCAGGGCTATACCCAGGATAGGACGCCAATCCATCACAGGGCACCGGGGGCAATTAGTTCGCAGGCAAATTAATCTACGCAGCAGCATGTCTTTGGACTGTGGGAGGAAACTGGAGCGCCTGGCGAAATTCAGATGGATATAAAATCTTACGACTGGCATCTGTAGAACCTGAGCAACGTAATGTGGGAAATTCATTGATCTTTTAGGAGCACTGGTCCCCATTTATTACATCCCAATGACCTCGTGATCTCAGGGATCCCAATTCTGTTTAATGTTCCTCTATAATTCAATTCTCTGCTGTTTCCTCGACTTGGTTTTATGTTTAAGCTCATCTCAGGAATCGAATACCGTGCCCCCCCAACCCCCACGGGTAAGGTGCAGACACATTGGCTGAAGCCTCTCAACTCGTAACGCCGCACATCAATGCATCACCGGTGACAACATCCAAACGTCAATTCGACAGCACGGCACACGGCAGAACAATCAGCGAAGCTCAAACGGCATTGAGAAAATCCAGCAGATATGCATCTTTACGGAATTAGACGTAAATACTCCCAAACCCCACAGAAATATCAGAAACTACATTTTTCCCCCCAAGGGATCTGCCGATGCAGGTGTACGTGGCCACCTCCCCGTGTACAGTCATACATTACTTACATTGACGTCTGCATGAAACCAGATTCTCTTTCTTTGGGTAGCAAGCGCTCTCTGCATTACGAACGTGCACGTTTAGCACAAGAATGTCAAAGCAATTAACCACAACAACTTCATTAAGAAGCATTTCTAATGCAATCAAGGCTGCAGACTTAACCGAACGTGTCGTAAACATACCATAATGTGGTGGAATAGAGGCGTGTGGAATTAAAAAAAAATCATCAATTTCCCCCGAGCTAAGATAAATCATCAGCCAAGACCGTTCCACTCATGGATGACGGCCTTCCCAAGCCATCTATCGGGGTCCTGCGATTGAGCAATCTAACGAGCACCTAAACGTCACCTTATTTGATTGCTTTATCACGTCATCTCCTCCAGTCAACGTCCCTTATCCGATGCACCAGTGACATCCAATTTACGTAATGACATTAAGGTAATATTACACGACGCCGCATCACGGGTGGGGGGGGGTGCGATCTGATGCCCAACGAAGCTATTTTACAACACTTAACGATTGCATGCGTAAAATTATCATAACGTTCACAGCTTAGCGGGGGGGCCAACGCGTGAATCTTCGGCACGCGGGCGAAAGTGACAAAACCTTCAAACAGTATTTAAAGCCGCTTCCACTTACGACGGTGCGTGCGAGGCGTGTGCCGTACAAAAACGATCCCTTCTGCAATCTCTGATTGCGGTTTTTGCTTCCCTCCCACGTGGTTTTAATTTGAATTTGTCATTGCCGTGCAGGGTTGCATGACTAATGGTCGCAGTCCTGCGCTCCACTTTGCAGCCAGGCTCATTACCCACAATTTGTTTCCCTTCCCATTAAATGCCTCGTTACTCCGCTCAGGGAAAAAAAAAGAGAAAGAAAAAAATTCGGCTCAGACTGCATCGCTGGCGACTGCCGCTGCTAAATGCCGCGTCGCGGTTGAGGGACGTTTTGGCGAGTTGCCGTTTTCTTGTTTTAAAACTTTTGGTGATTTTTCCACCACAACCGACCCCGGTGGCTCTCCCACCGCAGTCCTCCTCCCTCCCTCCCTTCCTCAAAATTGAACACAACAGTTTTAGGCTCTGATTCATTACACAGACTAAATCTTCTGATCTTGGCAATTTTGACAATAGTATTTCCTGCAGCAATTGTGGCATTTCCAGCACAGCGAAGTGACATTTATTCAGGACAACAGGCTCTAGGCAAGCAGGCAGGCAGTGCAGGCATAGGCAGGCCTTATACGTTGCGATGGCACAAGATGTCTTACCCAACGTGCTCCACGCAACATTTGACAGCAGTTGATCCCACCCTTTTAGAACCAGCAGAACCTCCATGCGGTGAAAAATATAGCGTTTTGTGAGAAACAGCTACTCTGCAACAGTTCCGCGGAACACTTCGCATGGCTTTACGGAACACTTCCCATGGCTTTGCGGACTACCAATGGTATGTGAACTACAGGTTGGGAACCAACGTTCAAGATCCAGCACATCCCTCATGTCCGCGAATTCCGATCCCGCATGTTTTCAGTAACGTAAACACTTTGAATGACACTTTAACACTATTTGTGAAACGTATACTGGCAGAAGCTTTATGGTGTTGTAAGTTTGTAAAATAATTTGAAAATATTTTGCTGTCAGGATTAATTTGTAATTAATGTCATGCTCATTACTTTGAAAAAGTAATATTTAGAAAAGTCACATTTAGAGCGAAAAATGCCAAGCTTAAGACAAGTGAGATTTTGCTGTAGACTACCTTAAAGATTATTTAAAATTGCAGTACCTATTATCAATAATGCTGTTCTCGTGTAATATCCATTTAAAGACCCACTTTCCAAATGACCTTTTTTTCCAAAGCCGTGCTATATATACGGTCTTAAAGTACTGTAATGAAGGCCAGCAGGACCGCGGCACAGGCAAATAATCTACACGGCTTGCAGCGCTGACCGCCCCCGCCTAACCTAACTGCCATAATGAGGGCGTGACCCCAGTACCAAACAGCCCGCAATTACACCAAGTCGGTGGGGGAAACGTCAAATACAATTTCTGCCAAACGGAATGACAAATCTCCACAGCCTCCTCTCAACTCA
>JAZEWU010000016.1:6070424-6085865 GCA_036362915.1 Geotria australis
TCTTTCTCGCAACCCAGGGACAGTGCTGCTCCAAAACAACCAGTCCATTTCAGCGCAATTTTGGGCAAAGCTCAAACGCCACGATCCATTTAGTGACGTCGTTGCTTTTCTCCGCGGAGAGCTGCGTTACGACTCGCGAGGCGGTGCGTTTCGCGAACAAGAGGCGCACAGTGCAGGTTGCGACACGTTAACGTCTCGGGCGGGTGGGCGAGCGGGCGGTTGAGTGAGCAAGCACCCACGCGTATTTTTACCCGCATCTAACGAAGCGCCAGCTGTTGCATTCGTCTTCGCTAAAAATTACTCCTCGGCACTTTGAAATGAAGCCGCGGACCACATGTGTAAGTTATATATCTGTATATTTAGGTGTAGTCTGCGATATTTTGGGAAAGTGGTGTTCGAAAATACGGTACAGTAAAATAATTAGTATTAACGATTTGGTGCTTACACTGTAAAGCTACGTTTATTATTAGTTGTACTGCGGTAATGTTTTTATACAATTTAAATTACGATTGCGGTAAATTAACAATAACTTTTGAACGAATGCATGGCTATTTAGATAATTTCCATTTGAAGATTTGAAGAATTGCACTGTCCAAAAATATGTTACTGTAAAAATAGTTTGTATAACCAACAAGCACCATAATGGCAGCACATTCAATTCTATAATAATGTTCCTAGAAATACAGACACTACAACTTATTACCGTGCTAGTTACTTGGATTGCATTGAATATGATTAGAAATTGCCATCACCCAATTCCTAAAACAACAACTCGGTGATAAAAAAATTCCGTTTCCTATTTATAAGAGGGAATTTAATTTTAGCCAACAGCTATCTCCAAAGAAATAATATCTGTATGTATTGTCCTGACCTACAACCTTCAGGCGCAGAGCCGCCCGATGCACGTCGAGAAAAATACCTCAGGGACAACAAAAGCATTGCCAGCCGGTGAGATAAGGTCATCACCAATGCAGGGTAAGTGCAGACGGAGCCATCTCCAGATGCAGCTGGAGCCCTGTGCTAATGGAACGGTGAGATGCTCTAGAGTCTAGAGGCAGAACAACACGACGAGACACAAACACACACACAGACTGACTGACAGAAATACAGACACGGAGACGGACAAATGGACGGAGAGCCACGGACACAACGAGCGAGGCAACTATGGAGAGAGACATGGAGACAACACATAGATAGACACACAGATAAATAAATGGGAGGTGTTTTATGATTCACCTCCCCAGAGATGTGATGCATTTTAATGATGCGGGTTCATGATTCCATTCAAGAATCAACTGCTTTTGTCTGTTTAAAAAAACAAATCTCATTTGTACCGTTTCTCGTTCTATGTCGATTCTCATGCACGTGATTTATTCCTAATAGAGGCAATGGAAAAATCAAAAAGACAAACACGGAGGCAAATACAACGACAGGGACGTAGAGACTGACACAGGCAGACCAGGGAGAGACATACAAACGTAAACAAGGAGAAACAGCAAAACCTACCAGGTGAGACAGACACCGGCAGACGCGACAATAAAGACAAAGATCCCGCTGACAGCCTGACAGTGGGAAGCAAACTGCCTCGGACTTTCTTACTGTGATGCTCAGATGTTACCGCCGCACACACACCCTGCCCTACGTACCCTGTAGACGGCTTCCACGAAGCGCAGGTCGCTCTTGGCTGCGAGCTCCACTCCCCATTCGGCGAGACACTCGGCCACGGGGAGCGAGTATTCGGTGAACGCGTGGTTCAGCAGCGGCAGCAGCGCCTTGGTGTCGCCGGTGAGGAGCCTGCACGCTCCGCGCGCACGCCATCAACGCAGGGTGAGAGCGCGCCACCAAACGCGTATCACAAACGACAACGATAATAATAACGAATTATATTTAAATAGTAGCGCCGTTCAGCCAGAGGTCCCAAGGCGCTGCTGGCAAGCGCAGAGAGACTGGAGGGGCGGCAGCCACGCGGTCAGCCGGCGCCAACCCGCCAGACACTGCGACCTATGTGTTATGATGGTATCGGCCAATTAATGAACGAGTGGTTTTTTTTTGTTGTGGGAGAAAACTTGACAACCCGGAGGAAGCACACGCAGAACATGTAAAGAACACGCAAACTTCACATAAAAAGGGGCCCGAGATGGGAATTGGACCACCTCGGGCAGGATGTTATTTCTGTGAGGCGCGGATGTTACGACTGCTTCCAAACACACCGAGAACACTACTAATGCGCAGCAAGTGCGCCACAAACGAAAGCTTAATCTCAGCAAGGTTTGTCTGGATCAGCGGCCCAGAAAAGGCTCCTGGACCCGGCACACCACATCCATGATACCTCTGGGTTTGGGTGTGGCTGCTGATTCATATGCCACATACTCGAGTCTACCAGAGACTCGGAAAATAATCAGCGAGAAATCATGCCCTACTGTGAACACACTGCGAGCAGATTGCAAACGCATCGCGGGGAAAGGAACACAATGAAAGTGCCCTGTTCCGCAACACGAGTAATAATAATAAGTCCGATTTTAGTGCACACGGAATTCATGCAGTGAGTTACAAACACAAGTCAGAGGTGCGATACTGTGTACCGTTGTGTTTTTAAAATTTGCGGAAGAGACGACTGAAACAAAAATGAAGGATATTGTTCTTATAGATACGTACACAATCTGGACACAGGTATATACCCAAGCTGTGCACCCGACACTGTCTAACACGAGTGCTTGAAGCTTGTTAATCTGGTAAAAAATAATAATTTGAAATCACAATGTCACATTGGTGATGTCACTGCAGTGTGTTTATAGGAACACAAATGGGAGTGATGCTACTGTGACAAATAGAAAATGTGGACCAGAGGCTTTAAATCTTTTCCCTCACGAACAAAGCTTCATACTCGTGTCAGGGCAACAAGGAATGCAAAGATTAGGTACTTATCTATAGATAAGACATTTTTGTGGGTTGCATCTGCCTTTAAACATATGCAATTCATTACCTTGAAATTCCATACATTTTTTCCTGAAATACCATTGACAAGTTTTACATTGAAATATAACGTTTTTAAAAGATTTTACTTATTCAACATCGTTTACATAAATACTTAGGCACTGGGTAGTAATATTATACCAACATCTATATTAACATTGTCTTAGAAATACAAGAAATCTATAGTAAACGGAACATTATAAGCAATCGCCCCCTCACTCAGAGCACAGACATATTAGGAACACACAGCAAACCGATATAACAATATGAAGTGTCACCTAACGGTTCGGATTTATGGCCTTTCCATCCAGCATGCCACAGTCCAGTGTTTACTCAAAAAGTCAATCCCTAGCTCTCATTCCTGACATCGAATCTATCGTCACTCTGCCAGAGGGCCCACAAAGGAGATAAGGCTGCGAGGGGGCTCTGGCAGGACCCCGGGTTTGGAAGGGCGAGAGGGTGGGAAGGAGGGCGGCGGCGGTGGGGGGCGGGGGGGGTACGCAGCTGCCCCGCGTTCCGCCGCTCAGGACAACCGCTAAAGAAAACCCCAGCTCTCCAGCTCTCGCCCATGCTCACCCCTCGTAGTCGACCTCGTGTGGGTAGCGCAGCAGCCGGACTTCCATCTGCACGCGGCGCAGACTGCCCTTGATGTCTCCGGTCGTCATCGCTGGGCGGCAAAAGGCAGGCGCCAACGCACGCTCACATTTAGTTCACTCTTGAGCCGCGTAAATCACTTGAGAGCTGTGGAATGCACATGTATTAATTTTCTGCTGCCTCTTTGTTCTTTCTGAAAACCCTTTGCCGATGTGTTTGGGACCCTCGCCGTCTGCCTCCTGTAAAACGTTTCAGATCCAATGTATATAAACCGATGTCCAGACCTCTCTAATAGTGGCCATTCTGCTTACAGGCGGCGTGTAATATTTCTCAGAAAATTCACAGCACACATCCTTTTGAGATATTTAGGAGCTACAATCGATGTGGAAAACCTTAGCTCGAGCCCGCGTTTAATGTGTTGCGCTCGTTAATGAGACAATTTAGTGCAATACTGTACGAAAAAGGTATAATTTAGTAGAATTGTAGTTCTATTTTAAACAAATCAATGCTGCATGGCTTTATAGCCTAAAATCCTTCAAATCATCCTGCTTGGATCCTTGTTATTGCAAATGTGATGATGGAGAGGGTGTTTTGTTTCAGACATCTCTGCGCTAATGCGTTCTCTGACAATTTAACTGCACTGATAATTTACAGGGGGCACTTAAAACATATTCTCAAAAAGTTGCTGCGGTCAAATACTGCGCAGGAGGCATCTTCTGTGCTCCTAAAACCCACCGAAGCGCTTAACTGTTGCACTGTTGAATTGTTGTATATTTTGGACTCAATTCATCACAGCTTCGGCTGTATGGGGGGCCCAAGGACTATAGCGTAAGTCACAAGTGAAAATAACAAAGACATTATTTGGTATAATTCACCAATAAACCCAGATTTCAAAAGTCTAAATGCTCTATAATACTGTACATGATTCAGAAAGGTTCATATTTACTTACATTCCCATTAACTGATTGACTGCATTTTGTGTGATCCTCTAAATGTTAAAATACTGTGAGAATAGCTTAGCTTTATAGATTGCCTTTATTTAAATGATGTAAAATAATCTATGTTTGAACAACGACCTAGGTCAAAATAAATACATCTTACAACAAACAGGTCCCTGAGTGAAAACAATTCAAAACGCAGAAAATAAGCAAATTCTACAGCTATTCTTAATTAACATAAAACACACAAATGAAAACAAGCATTCACCTTTAAACAAAATGCTAGATTAAGGAAAAAACTAAACACAATCTTTTTAAAAATACACGTTCGATAAAAAAAACGGTTTAAAATGTCATACAAGTTTCTAACTAATATATTAAGCAAACAATGTAATAAGATGAGGGAGCGGTTAGAAATGTTTCAATAATATTACCGTATTATGCGTATTATCTTTCTGTATGTAATGAGTTGTAAAATAAAGAATTTGGCTAGCATGCAGGTCTCTGAATGAGAACAGCCTTGAGACTCAGCAACTTTCCTGAAAAAAAAATGTATGCAACTATATCTATAACTGCTGCTATTGTTGCCAGTGTACATATGTGTGTTAGCATAGCAAAGGATACATAAAATAAATGAAGAGTATTTAATTAAAAAAAACATTAACATGTTTTTCCCCAGTACCATTTGCTTACACGACAAAATGTACTCGCAACATAATTAATTCCCATTACTCAGTGGTTCAGTTGTCTACTTGTTACTATTGTCACTATCACGGTCACTGTTCCAATGAATGGCATGCCATGATACTGCTGCCACCGGGAAGGTCTTGCTACGTCTCCTCATGTGTACTGCGTTCATCCTCCATAGCCTAGGACGACACATGTCTCTTTCCTCACACGCCTCCACTCTAGTGCTCCCACCAATCAGCTCATTTCCAACGTTCTGATAACCCAGCTCAATTCAAGAAATTTGTGTTTGGTTGTTTTGTGCTTTAGGCCTTTGAGTCTGTTCTCTGCATCTGCAATAAAAGAAAATTGCACGTTTTGACTTGTCATCATCAGCATGTTGAACAAATACTGAGAGGGTGTCTGTCGTTATAGGCCAGGGGTTCTCAAGCTTTTGCACCTCAAGGCCCACTTGGCGCACTTAGGAATGGTCTCCACGGACCACTAGGTGTGGCGCTTGCGGCCCACTGATGGGTCGCGACCCACCGGTTGAGTTGGTCACGAACAGTGAGGCCATGGAATACAGTAAAGCAGCATTGTATACGACAAAATAAGAATTAATACAACGTAAACTATACATTTAAAAAGTGTCTCAACATTGAAAAAGGGACAGACAACAAAGAATAGGGCACATGCAAACAAGAAGCGAGGCGGTGAATAGCGCCAGAGGCAGAGGGACGTGTTCAAAGGGATGAGCTGTGTCAAGAACTTGTCGCATGTTAGTCACATATGGTCACAAGTTAGTTCGCTAGTTGTAAGTTAGTCACATGCATTTATTAGTGTGGTCATTAAAAGTTATTGGCATGTTGATAGAATGTTAGCTACAAATTGCGAGTTGGTCATTAGCAAGGGACGTTGTCGAGTGTGAATCGCCACTTGAATACCACTTCACGATTTAAGACACCCCCACAGTGAATTGTGTGTAGTGATTGGTTCGTACTGGTCCTGTCCTCTATTGCTATATGTTGCATATTCACTCTTAATACTGTATTCTGTATTCTCAAAGGTGTTCTGCGGATGCCTCCAACGTGGGAGGCAAAACGTCGCGAAGGAAAGAGGGGGAGCGCTGGACAAGGCTATGCCGAAAGAACAGCTTTGAAAAGCAATTATTATGCACTGAGCCGTGAAAACCTACATCAGTACATTACTGTATTCATTTTTAGACTGTGATTGACAGCAAGCCAGCTGGAAGCTAAGCAGAGTTAGGACCTGGTTATAACTTCAAATAGTTATAACCAGGTTATAACTCTTTTAAGAAAGATAGGAATGTGGTAATGGATTCTTGAATTCATCTGTACTGAGTGGTATCCCCCACTGAATGCGTGGTGGGTTTTCTCTGGTTTCCTCCCACATGAAACCAAACACCTATGAATGGAATTGGCGGACAGTCCACCGTAGCGGGACAATGGTGTAAAAACAGTGCTCTGTGAGGATTGTCTAGGTAAATAAAAGGCATTATCGTACATTTTGTGCTGCACTGGCGACTTGAAGGCAGCAGTAAAGTAAATAAAGCGGCCCTAGTGTCTGAGAATTACTCTCAAGAGCTGTTCTTTCGGGATAGCCGTGTCGAACGTTCCTCCTCCTTTCCTTCGTGACGTTTCGCCTCCCACATTGGAGGCATCATCAGGCTAATTAGCTAATGACGTGTTAGGCGAAACGACGCTATGGAGGAAGGAACGCTCGACACCACTATCCCAAAAGAACAGCTCTTGAGAGGAATTCTCGTACATCCAGCCGTGAAAAACCTACATCGTTACAGCCTAGTTGTCTCGTCTTTTGTTCGTGAAACAATCCATAGCCGTATCGTGTGTCATTCGTTCATACATTTCAACTATAAGAAATCCAACCGGAATGCACCAATTCTCATCAGACTTCGGAAGCTAAGCAGGTGTTGCGCCTGTATATGATGATGATGAGATGTTTATTACAGCAGAAAAATACCCAGTGAGCTTGCAAGCTCTTTACGGGACTCCTGCGACACAACAAACATACGAGTGCTTGCATGGGCGACCAACTTATACAAGTTGTTTCAGGCGCCGTAGCAAAACCCACTATTGTACTACAGCAACAATCGCCGTTCGCCACTAAGTGACGGTGACGTCACCACGGCGCCTTTGCCAGGCCACGTGCACCTTGAGGCCCCGCACAGTGTCGAAGGCAGGAGCAAAGGTTATAGGCGCTTGAGTGGAGAGACGAAATGAGGTAACATATACGACATTGACACGAAAGTGTTGATTAACGTTAATCAATATGTTAACATTAACACCTCGCTTAACGCTTCGGTCGTTACCACGGAAACCAGGAGGTGGTTACCTCCGAGCGTTTCCCGTGCGCCAAGCCGGGACCTTGGAGGGAAAGGACCCTACCTCTTAGTGAGGGCGACGGACAGGAATACGATGAGGAGGGGAACACCCAGCGGGAACAGCAGGCGGACCAGGAGGAGGATGATGATTATTAGAAAACGAGGGTGAAATGGAAGCTGCCGCCAATTCAAAAGCGGCGCCCGCGCTCAGCCAGAACCAACAATCCCCTCACCCATTGCGCGGCTTGGTCAGGGCGTCTTAGCTAAACTGCGTCCCATTGGGTTGTTGTTACCGAGTGGTCCAAGAGACCCGGAGCGGAGTTTGTCTACACCGGAGGGGGAGTTAGCTACACCGGAGTGGTGTCGCAGACGACGGAGCGGGGTTCCCTACACCGATGCGGGGTCGATGTACTGGAGCGGAGTTTTGCTACACCGGAGTGGTGTCGCAGACGACGGAGCGGAGTTCTCTACACCGGAGCGGGGTCCCTACGACAACGGAGAGCCGGAGTCTTCGTTCTGTGACATCACCACGGTAGATCGATGTTTATTATTCATGTACTGATGTAAGTTTATTATTCATTAATTCGTTGTCAGAAACCGCTTCATCTTGTACAGGGTTGTGGTGAGCCGGAGCCTATCCTGGCAGACACAAGGCGCAAGGCAGGGCTATACCCATGATGGGACGTCAGTCGATCGCATGGCACCGGGGCCAATTTAGTCAGCAGGCCAATTAACCTATGTAGCAGCATGTCTTTGGACTGGGAGGAAACCGGAGTGCCCGGCGAAAACCAACGCGGACACACGGGGAGAACATGCAATCTCCACACAGAAAGGCGCCCGAGCCTGGATTCCAACCCGGCTTCTTCTTGCTGTGAGGCGGCAGCACTACTCACTGCGCCACCGTGCCGCCCTAACCATATCTAAAACATTCAATCGTGTAATCTACTATCGCATCGAGTCTGCAAATAACAAAACATCGTGGCGTGACCCCTCATCCAGCAGTGGATTTAGCAAAAGGGCTGCACATTCACTAAACAGAAGATTATACATCAACGTGGCTTGTCAAGTTTCTCTAGCACAGGGAGAACCACACGGATCGGGTCCACAAACCCCAGGCGCCACGAGGAGTGGTTTGCGATGAGACTGGCATCTTCCAGTAGGTGGCAGAGGATGCCGGCGTTGTTGTGATGAATCACTGGTGAGAAAAGCAACGCGCTGTTAAGCGTCGGGACCGTTACTCAGGATAAGGGGGAGCGGTGGCGCAGTGGTTAGCACACTGGGCTGTGAAACCCCGACAGCTGTCGATTTTTTATTTTTATTCTGGAATGAAACGTTGAGCTGGGCGGCACGGTAGTGCGGTGGGGTTTTCGCCCGGCACTCCGGTTTCCTCCCACCGTCCAAAGACATGTTGTTGCATAGGTTAATTAGCTAGATAGAAGTGTGTTACAGCAGAAAAAGCTTGCAAGCTCTTTACGGTACTCCCGCGACGCAACAAACATGCGAATTGATGACAATAATTAAAAATTGCCCCACGTTGCCCCTCCAAAAAAACCAATACCCAAACCACGGCACGGCTCCGTGGCCCGAGTTTTGGGGTACACTTTTGAAAGACGCCGTCTTGTCCGTTTCAGGCGCCGCTTGTTTGTGCTGCCGACGGCTCTGCGCGGACGATAAGACGAGCCAGGCGCGCTGAGATTAGACGTCGCGAACCCGGGGTTAATGAACCCCGCCACGTAGGAGGATGAGGAGCAAATCTGCACAAACCGCTGTAAACAATCCGAATCAAGTCAAGTTTATTGATCACATACACATGAGAGGGCGGCACGGTGGCGCGGTGAGTAGCGCTGCCGCCTCACAGCAAGAAGGTTCCCGCGTTCGAATCCCGGCTGGGGGGCCTTTCTGTGTGGGGTTTGCACATTCTCCCAGTGTCCGCGTGGGTTTTCGCCGGGCACTCCGGTTTCCTGTCACAGTCCAAAAACATGCTACTGCGTAGGTTTATTGGCCTGCTGACTAAATTGCCCCAGGTGCCTTGTGATGGACTGGTGTCCCATCCTGGGTATGGCCCTGCCTTGCGCCCTGTGTCTGCCGGGATAGGCTCCGGCTCACCGTGACCCTGTACAGGATTAAGCGGTTTCTGACAACGGATGGATACACAGAAGATACATGGCAGTGGGATTCTTTGTTCCCGCTCTCTCCTCTTTCTCTCAACTCTGTGCAAAACAATGATATGCAATAACACACAAGCTTAAGCATAAAAAGGTCAAGAATACTATGATATGATAATCCATCAGTAGCATTCTTTATTCGGCCCAGTGGCTCGGCGATGGAGCTAGCTTGCTCCCAATCGCAAGGTTCAAATGCTGGATGAGAGCTGACTCATCATATCACCCTCCCGGATGGATGAGTGGTGTAGTCCACTAGTTCCATCAGAACACGCGAGTTGTCGTGGGGCAGTCGTCAGTGGTGTCTCCCTGATTATTTGTACCTCATGATGATGATGATGGGTGCAATCTGAATGAAATTGATGGGAATATATTAATTCAGGCATAATCCTTTACAGGGTCTGAGGGGAGGGAGGCCTATACAGGCATACACAGGGCGCAAGGCAGAGTTATACGCATGATGGGACGCCAGTCTATCGCAGGGCGCAATTTAGTCAGCAGCTCAATGAACCTAGCCAGCAGCAGCGTGTCTTCGGGCCCTGGTAGGAAACCGGAGTACCGGGCCAAAACCCACGGGGGAGAACATGCAACTCCGCATAGAGAGGCGCCCGAGCCGGGCATCGAACCCGTTGTCCTCCTTTCACGCATCATCGGCATGTCGTCCAGGTCACGCGTGTGATGTGCGGGAGGGGGGAATGTTTACCCGAATCTTTAAGAAGACGCTGTTGTAAGTAAGTAAACAGAGTGCTTTATGGCTCAATAACACTGCCAGGAACAGAGCGCTCTATATCACCGCGAAGCTCTCCGGATAAACACGGGGTGAGAGGGGGGGGGCTGTACGATAGGGGGATGGGGGGAGGGGGGACACCGTAGCCGGCTAATCTACAGCATCACGCTTCTCTCATCCTCCTCCACTCTTTATTTACGAAGGGACGATTCCCCCAGTTTGAAGACCCCCACCCCCCTCCTCGCACACAGAGTTTACCACAGACAGGGTGGCGCTGTGGTAACATCTGCGCCTCACGGAAAGATGGTCCTGCCCGAGGCGGTTAGACTCTCCACTTCGGGCGCCTTCCAGTGTGGAGCTTGTTTGTTCTGCATGGGTTTCCTCCGAGTTCTCCGGTTTCTTCCCATAAGTAACAAAACGCACTCGTTAATTGGCCGGTGACACCATAATATATAGGACGGAGCGTCTGGAAAATGTTGGCGTCGGATAACCACGCGGCTGCCTTTTCCTCCGCCTCTGGGGTTGCCTCGCGCCATTGAGTCGCTCTGTCATCGAACGAATACCTTGGACATACTAAATAATATTCTAAATTGGAATATTATTTAGTATTATTCCATAAAATTTACTCTTATTTTCGTCAAAGTGCATGTTTGTTGTGTCGCAGGAATCCAGTAAAGAGCTTGCAAGCTCACCCAGCATGGGGGGACGCCGGCCCATCGCAGGGCACTGGGTGCAATTTTGTCAGTGAGCCAATTAACCTAAGCAGCATGTCATTGGACTGTGGGAGGAAACCTGAGTGCCCAGCGAAAACCCACGCGGCAGCGCTAATCAGTGCGCCACCGTGCCGCCCGTGAACCAAAGGAGCGATTATGAACCCTCCTAGCGCAACGTAACACCCCGGTGTTAGAGAACGCTCCACGGAAGCGGATATCACAGAACTAATTCTGAAACGTCTCCAAGGAGCCTCTTATACTCACGCTAAAGGGCAGCTCTTTCCCAGTCGCCCTCATGCAGAGTAATGTTCGTCTCACGACAGTCAACCCGACCTATTCATATTCCGAGCTGTAATCATCGCTGAGATCATTAACGTACTAAACTTGGGAACCCGGTTTAATCACTGGCAGCTGCCTTGGATTCTAACCCAGGATCTCAGCGGCGCCGGCTCCAGCGCTCAGACTTCTGAGCCACTCGGCCAAATCGAACTGATAATAAATTAAAAAGACTCGCGTAGCCAGTAAGTTTAACACATTGTTTACACGAACGAGACTCGGCATAGTTAAAGACACCCTCGCAAGCAGAGTCCGTGTTTGTTTTATTCGGGGATTTGCTGTTTCTGAGATAAATAGACCCAAGCGTCACATTAATGTGCAGTGAGTTTCCTTTCGCTGGATTTCAATAGGCACCATGACGTGGCTGGTAGCGCCGCCACCTCAAAGCAAGAAATGATCAGTTTGGATTCTCGGCTCGGGTGCCTTTCTGTGTGGAGTTTGCATGTTCTCTCCCCGTGTCCGCGTGGGATGTCGTCAGGTACTCCAGTTTCCTTCGGCAGTCAAAATACATGCTGCTGCCTAGGTTGGTTGGGCTGTTGAATAATAATAATAATAAGAATAATAATAATAGCATTTATATAGCGCCTTGTGATAGACTGGCGTCGCTTTTTGGCTATAACAATAATATCAATTTATAGAGCGCCTTTCACTCAAGGGTCACAAAGCACTGTCTTGCGCCCTGTGTCTGCTGGGATAGGCTCCGGCTCTCCGCGACCCTGTACAGGATCAAGTGGCCACTGACAATGATGATATACTACACTAACTACAGTATCTCTGCTTAGGTGTCACAAGCCGTACGCGGATTCTCTGACACTTTGTATTTAATTTCCAATGCTGTGCAGATGTCTATTTATAGTTTCGCACTGCCCCAGCGGCAGCAGTGGCGGCGCGGCGGTTAGCGCACTGTGTTCTGATAAGCCTCGCGAATCGACTACGCTTTCCTGTCATGGTTAACGTCAACGGCGAGAGATGATTGAACCGGTCCTGGTCCCCTCGTTATCCCGACCCGGGCGGCAGGGTGGCGCGGTGGTAACATCTGCGCCTCACAGAAACGAGGTCCTGCCGGAGGCGGTTCGATTCCACCCTCGGGACCCTTTCTCCGTGGAGTCTGTGTGTTCTCCCCCTGTTCTGTGTGAGTTTCCTCCGGGTCCGCGTGGCTTTTACGCCAGCCACTCCGGTTTCCTTCCACAGTCCAAGGACATGCTGCTGCATAGGTTATTTGGCCTGCGGGCTAAATTGCACCCGGTGCCATGTGGTGGACTGGCGTCCCATCCTGGGTATAGCCGTGCCTTGCGCCGTTTGCCTAGCCGGGATTGGCTCCGGCCCACCGCGACCCTGTACTAGACTAAGCAGTTTCTGACAAAAGATGGATGTATACATAGGGTGTTCCACATGTCTTGTGACCCCCGTTTAACTTTTGTTCGTCCCTTTGCTCACTCATTTATGTTTCAAATAAGCCTTACTTATTTCACATTAATAACGTTTAAAAATGTAATGTTTATATTACTTACATCACATTCCACCCACATTGATACGTAAAGAAATATTACCTTTTATAGAATTAAATAGGGCGGGGTGGTGGGTGGGGGGGCTCACAAGATATCTGGACCACGCTGTACATTCCTTTCTCAATCCACTGCTGGATGCAGGCCTCCCACGTCGCTCCGACCACGGGTGTTGTGCTATCGTGCCCGCCGCGTGGACAAAGACACAGTTGAATGTTTTTATATAGCGATAGGGGGGAGCGGAAGCGCGATTATTCAGTTATCTCATTAATTACACATAATGCCGAGGTCACAGCGTCCCCGGCGAGTGGCCGTTCACATTCATCATCCTACGCGGTGCCAATTAGACAAATATTTCCTCGCGGCACTTTAGGCCGGACGACGAGATCTTTTTGGGCTGAAAGGGGTCTTCTTCGTGTTCCTCTCCCAGAGCTCACGCCTCGCTCACAACGAGGTCTCTTGTCAGCCGCGAGAGCTGAATCGTCTAATGCCATCACGCTCAACCGGTGGGTCGCGACCCATCGGTGGGCACCGAGCGCCACCTAGTGGTCCGTGGAGATCAGACCCGAGTGGGCCTTGAGGTGTGGAAGGTTGAGAACCCCTGGTCTATCCATCCATCCATCTATTTGACACGGCTATCCCGAAAGAACAGCTATGTAAAAAACATGCAAAGTTTTACACTCCTCTATGGCAATAATACAAGTGTTAATATCTTATAACACCAAAGAGACACCTTTCAAAAAGTGTCAACTTTGCAAAAAGCCACACATGCTCGTCGAATGAGTACCTTCGACAATGAATGAATATGTGCGCGTTATAATTGTAAAATTTTAAATTATTAATAGTATTAAGACATGCTTTGATCATGTATGCATCGTCCTTGAAAATTGATTGGCTCACACCTGAGACGGCTTCCTTTATAGCCTGGTCTCGCCAGTCTAAGCCAAGCACTTTTTGGGCAACGCAGATATCAATGCATTAGCAGCTCGGGTCGGGCTCCATACTCGCGTGCCATTCTCCCCAACTAACCCTGTGACAGGCTACACATGTGCTCGCCGGGACAGAGAGACGCAGACACGCGGTGATGGATGGCGTGTGCGTCAGTCTCCTGATAAGGGCTCCGCGTCTCGGCCCGGCCTCGTCTCGTCCCGGGCTAGGGACGGGAATCATCCGCTGCCCGCCTCGTAATGCAAGGGCACTGGCGGCGCGAGGCACACAGGGAAACAAGATTAATAATAATAATAGCATATTAAATAGCGTTCACGTCGCGATCCCTGTCAGGTAATACTTGGTATTGCCTGCGAATTCTACCAAACACTTCGAGGCCGAGCTGAAAGACAACGATGTCCAGGGGCTGACCATCGTGCTTCGAAGAATCGCAAAGAAGAAGATAGCGCCTTTCACCCGAGGGTCACAAAGCGCTGCACAAGGGCCGCGAAGAGAACGGCATGTCAACAACGAAAGAAAAGAAATAACCAATAAAAACCAAAGCAACAAAAAATAAATGATTAATGCTGCTTCGAATTTACTGAAAGGTCGTGAAACTGGCAATCTTAAGAACGGCAAAAATCTACCAGCGTCCCCTAAAATGGCCGTTACTTCCTTAAAGAAAAACACGGAGGGAGACAGGGAGGGAGGGTGAGCGACAGGGAGAGACATAGGGACACAGAGACAGGAAGACAGACAGACAGGAGGGGCCCCCTTACGTACCTCAACAGTGGTGTGGTGAATAGCTGTGACTCCTCGCAGCAAAAAGTTTCCCCGAGTTCGATTCATGGATCGGCTACGTTTCTGTGTTGAGTTAGCAGGTTCTCTCCGTGTCCGCGTGGGGTTTTTTGCCGGTGAGTTTACCTGGCTGGGGTCGGTAAGGCCCCACACACCCCCGCCCCGCGTGTCCCTTGACAGACACACCTGTGCGGCTGTGAACCTAGAACCAATTCAGTCCATCGGAATTCGGCGGCAGGGTGGCGCTGTGGTAACATATGTGCTGCACAGAAAGAAGGTCCTGCTCGAGGCGGTTCGAATCCTGCCTCGGGCGCCTTTTTATGCGGGGTTTGTGTTTTCACCCCCTGTACTGCGTGGGTTTCTTCCGGGTACTCCGGTTTCCTGCCCACCGTCCAAAGACATGCTGCTGCCTAGGTTCATTTTTGTTCCTGCCGCCCTACAATTGGCTTGCGTCGCATCAAGGGTATACCGCTGCCTTGTGCCTTATGTCTTCCAGGATAGGCTCCGGCTCATGGCAACTCTCAAGATTACGCGGGTTACTGATATTGAATGGAACTGATAATGAATAAGCGAATGTCGGATAGTCGTGATGGTGAAGATCTCTCCATCGTGAAGCGCGCGGGGCCCTGAGACGCGGCCACTTCACGTGCGTGCAGAATAACGGTTGTTTAGAATTAGTCAGGGTCATAAAAGACCACACAGACGGAACGGCATGGATGCTGGGGGTGATGGTGATGGCA
>JAZEWU010000016.1:6125035-6137246 GCA_036362915.1 Geotria australis
GCGGCGACTCGCGCGGTCACTGAAGCAGAGAGCTCGGGATTGGAGGCGGAGCAGGGGGCCTCGGGGCGGGAGGGCCCAGGGCCCCCAATATAGGGGCCCTGGGCCAGGCCCGGTCGCTCGAATAGGCGGTCAGGCGCCGCAGGGGGCACACAACTTGGCTTCTCAAGAAATTGGCCCGAGATCTCTGATTTTTTTTTCCCCCCTTAATTTCTTCACCCGTCTGTGTCCCTCTTTCTGAGCTTGTAAAGTCCCTCTCTCTCTCTCTCCCCCTGTGTCAGTGCGTGTGAGAGAGTTGTAATTATTTATTCACCGTGACCGTGCGACGTAAGTGTTAGTTTTGCCAGCAAGAAGAAGCCACCGTCACGAATCCAACGGGACTTCAACGTGGGGCCGGCTGGGTGGTGGCGGAGACAAGGCGATACTACGAAATATATAGGCGCGACTAGCGAGGGGGTGGCTGGGTGGGATTGAGACTGGCGCTGGAGGCGTTCAGGGAGAAAGAGATGGGTCAATCCCACTCAGCCCAGCCTCTGCTGCTCGCATTGGAATTCTAAGCGTCCACAAACACTCGTGGGAATCTTGCCAGAATATTTGTTTTATTTTATTTTTTAATATATATACATATTCCCTGCCTGCCTCCTCTCTCTCCCGACACCGCCTCCCTCCCGTGCACCCCCCCCCCTCCCACGCACCCCCTAATCTACCCCCCCCCTCTCGCCACGCACCCCCTCGCCCGTTCTGGACGCTTTTCCTTGCTCTGGCGTCCCTCGTTCGAAATTAAAAACACGACAGTGACCGACTTTGACGGCGCCGGTAGATAGATCGACACGGCTGACAATGCCGACGTACGATTAATGCCAAGGGGGTAGGAGGAGGAGGAGGCGGCGGAGGGGTGGCAAGTCAGTCGCGGCTGAGAACGGGGCGGCGTGCAGACGGGGGTGGCTCATCATCAACAACCCCGTGGCGAGAGAGAGCGGCTAGCGGACCTTGCCTCTACCACCCAGCGCCACGTGCGCGCAGCTCGCGCCCGGGTTCCCCGTAGACCCGCTCAAGAATTCGCAACTTGGCTTTGCGGTAACAAACTAAACAAAAGGCAATTCGCCGGGGGAACAGGACGCGAACTTTCCGTACGCGGTTCGAGGCCCGCAGTCGCAGGAGAGGCGTCCGAGCGAAGCTGCGTCCAGCCCCCGGGGGCGAAGGGGACGATTCCCGGCCGCCTCGACCCCCCCAATGCTCGTCTGCTTCCTCCCGCTCAGCGCTCGGCGCCACGTCCCCGGGTCATGACGCCGCAGCCGTCTCCGCTGTCACCGCCGATGCCGCTGCTGCTGCTGTCACAGGCGTGAGTGAGCGACTCACATTGCTGGTTCTATCATCGGCCATGGCTCCTTGTCCACCGCTAGTCTCAACATCAGCATCATCATCATCGTCGTCGTCGTCGCCACGACTGCTGCATCTACTGCTGCGCGTGTGACGGGACCGAGCGGACACTCGGCGCAGCCGGAGATCAGCGCGCGGGCGGGGAGATTGACACCCGCTTGCTCACTCAGCCGCTCACTCACTCACTCACCCGCTGACTCTCACGAACACTTGACACGACCTCTCCCCCACCACCCGGGGACCTCGCTCGACCGCTCGACAGCCAGAACCCGAAGCGCCGCTCCATCCCGCGCCGCCCCGTCTCACTATGAGCGTCGCTGGCGGATTCTCACAGCCAGCGTCGGTGCTGCCCCACGAGGCCGCCGCGTACGGAGGCTTCGCGCCCGTCGCTCGCCTCGCTCTGCAAGAGCAATCTCCCCCGCCTCTGCCCGCGCCCTCCTATCTGCAATCGTGGCTGCTAGGCCACCCGGGCAGCGGCGTCGCTGAGTATGCATCGGGACAGCCTGCCGTTCTGCAGCAGCAGCAGCTGCAGCCGTTGACTCCGCAGCAGCAGCAACAACAACAGCAGCAGCAACAGCATTCGCGAATCGCGCAGCAGCAACAGCAGCACGGCACAGCTGTGGCTCACAGCTGCGTGTACGGATCAAGTCCTGAGCGGCCAGACTTGGACGGCCACCACCATCATCACCATCATCATCACCATCATCCCCAGCAGCACCATCATCACGAGCAGCAGCAGCATCAGCACCACCATCAGCATCCGCAGCATCATCAGCATCAGCATCATCATCAGCAGCAGCACGGGGAGGCTCTCCTGAGGCCGGAGGGAGGCGAGGCGGCGGTGCTGCAGGGCCCGGCAGCGGGGCCCTACTGCCCGCCCGTCAAGCGGCGAGGAACGGCCAACCGCAAGGAGAGGCGGAGGACACTGAGCATCAACAGCGCCTTCGCAGAGTTACGGTACGCGGGATCAGCGGGGTCATCTTCACGGTCGCCGAGATGGTTCCGTGATCGTCAGGGTTGTTGTTGTGCGCGAGTATCCGCGGTTCTGTGTTATTCCGGGTCTCTGTGTGCGCTGTGTTGTTTCGACTCGCCGCGCGCTCTCTCGTTACCTTCTCGCTTCACTCCCCTCTCATTCCCTCCTCTCTCCTCTCATCTCACCCTACTCCCCCCCCTTCCTCCCCCCCAGCGCGCTCTCCCCCCTACCTTTCCGTCTCATCTAACTCTTGCCTACCTGAGAGTAGAGTGGCGAGTCCACTCTCGCGGGTCTACTGTAGACCATCTGCATCGAAATGAGATGCAGCCAATCTGTGTGTTACCGCGTGTTAGAAATCAATATAATCACAATCACAACAATCAGCATCACCGTGTTAGAAATTAACATCACCATCACCACGATCATCTGGTTAGAATCAACATCACCACCACGATCATCTTGTTATAAATCAACATCATCATCACGATAATCTGGTTATAAATCAACATCACCATAATCACCACTATCACCGTCATCGCGATGGTTATCAGCTGCTTTAGCAAGTGCACCGGTGCAGTACAACAATAATAGTAGCGTAGCTGTTTGCAATGGGGTTAGAACATTCGTATATCGTAGCAATCTGCTAATTAATGTAACAGAGCCGTGAGTGTAAGAGTTAAGATCTGTACATCGATTTACGGATGTAGCTTTGTCACGGCTCGATGCATGACAATCGCTTTCATAAGTTGTTCTTTCGGAATCGCCGTGTTACTGAGCGATCCCCCCTCTCTCCTTCCCGACGTTTCGCCTCCCACGCTGGAGGCATCTTCAGGCGTTTCTGTACATTTAATATAAATCCTCACCGAACGCATGATGTAATATCGAAGGCGAATACCCGGTAGCGTACGTGCTTAACTACCTACCTACCTTACAAAAAACAAGAAACAACTCCAGACTCGCGCTATGAACAGTCATTCCGGGCACACGTGTCGCTAGCGAGTCACGAAACGGGGAATCTCTACTAATCGATCATCGAGATGAAGATGGTGCTCACCAACGAGGTGATGGCAGCGATGATCTACATGAACCCGTTGTTTTAACGACATCGTGACAAATCACAACGCGTCACCACCATCATCATCGGTATCATCGCTCAAACGTGACAGACGGGAATGAACACGTTGAATACGTACGGCGTGATCAATTTATAGATACCCACCGTCGCCCCGAAAATATTGTAACGCTCTCCTCTGAGAATTGCTCTTGTGTTTTGTAGACATATTTAATACCTCTGACAATTTGCTCTTACGAGCTGCTCTTTAAGGATAGCCGTATCGAGTGTTGCCCTTCTCGACGTTTCGCCTTCCACCTGCGAGGCATCCTCAGGCGTTCTTAGTTCCTACCCGCACTCCACGAACTGAGAACGCCTGAGGATGCCTCCTGCGTGGGAGGCGAAACGTCGCAAAGGAGAGAGAGGGGGCGCTCAGTGACACGGCTATCATAAGAGAGCAGCCGTTCAGGGCAATTCTCACGCATCGAGCCGTGACAACCCTACATTAATACAAATGCGAGTTTGATTAATGCAGTTATTATGGACGTGACAATCGAGCAGCCTCACCCTCTGTACGATACGGAGCCATCACGTTCACAACACCTACTCACCTGCTGGGAAGCCAGGATTAGGGGCAATATAAATCACTGGGGTGTCTATAAATGGATCGGCCTGTACATGAGACAGAACTTAACACGCGCTCTCTCTCTGGAACGGAGAGAGACGGGCTCTGGAGAAGAAGAAAGCCAATCTGTAAACCCCAAACCACAGACGAGGCATTAGGGAGAGGGAGAGAATGCGGTTTAAATCAGGCGACGGGAACAGCTGGGGACGAGGCGACCCAATTATCATTACAATCGGAGCGAAAGAGACTGAATACAATGTATAATAAGCTATATATGTGACGGAGCAAGCGTTTGTGTATTATCTGCACGACACCCGACGCGTTTACGTCTTATTTCAGTTTTTCCTGCCGCTTATTGGTTAGTCTTCTCAAACTATAACGCTATTTCAGCTTCTTCTTCTTTGCGATTCTTCGAAGCACGATGGTCAGCCTCTGGACAGCGTTGTCTTTCAGCTCGGCCTCGAAGTGTTTGGTAGAATTCGCAGGCAATACCAAGTATTACCGGACAGGGATCGCGACGTGAACGCTTCTACCTTGACCCCCTATTTCAGCTTTCCATAGCTGTTCTTTCGGGATAGCCGTGTCACTGAGCGCTCCCCCTCTCTCTTTCGCGGCGTTTCGCCTCCCACGTTGGAGTCATCTTCAGGCGTGCTATGTTCTTCAGGCGTCGTGGGTTCCGAGTGCTCGACACGGCTATCGCGAAAGAGTAGCGCTGCCGCCTCACAACAAGAAGACTGCGGGTTCGAATGCCGGCTCTGGGGCCTTTCTGTGTGGAGTTTGCACGTTTTTTTCTGTGTCCGCGTGGGTTTTCGCCGGGCACTCCGGTTTCCTCTTACAGTCCACAGACATGCGGCTGCATAGGTTGATTGTCCTGCGGACTAAATTGCCCCCGGTACCCTGTGATGCCGGGATAGGCTCTGGCTCACCGCGACCCTGTACAGGATTAAGCTGTTTCTGACAATGGATGCGTGGATGGCTATAGGTACCGCGTGGGTTCCCGGTTACAGACTCTGAGAGACCGGATCACGGTCACTACTTACTCATCAGGCAGTGAGCCGCTGGCTGTAATTTCGTTACCGTGAAAATCCACTTCCCGCTCGGCCGAGAGAATCCACCATCATCCCCTTGTCACGTGGATATAGACAGTCGGGGGTGCTATACATGTTGTTATGCGGTAGCTCAGTAGTTAGCGCGCTGGGCTCTAAGCCTGGCCACCCGAGTTCGAATCCAGCTCACGAGTAACACGAGTGACGATTTTCTAAACCCGTGCGGTGTGTAAACATTGCCACTAAGGTGACCAAGGCGGCCGGGTGTGGTGCTGGCCACCCACCTCCTCTTGTGCCGTGTCGGCCTTCATAGGTGCTCGCTAACGGCACTTGACCCTACAGTCTGTTGAGGCTATACGGGGGATCTTTGTCTTATATGTAAGATGAAAATAAGTGCTGAATACAGCGTGGTCCGGATGTATTGTGACCCACATTTAATTCTCTAAAACGAAAGTTTGTCGTCTGGCAAACGGATGTGTAATGTAATCTAAGTACTATAAATTGACAAGTATAAACTTTATTAATCTGGAATAAATTAGTAAGGGTTATTTTAAACAAAAATAAATGAGCTGTGGAAAAATAAATGTTCGAAATCATTTAAATAGGGTCACAAGACATCTGGACCACCGTGTTTATCCTTATGTAGAATGGAGCAAGTGGATGTATATATACTTATACGTGTATGCCCGCACTGAGAGTACCGGGTTCAAATCCTTCATAAGCGCACATTTTATTTCATCTTCAGTTCACTCTTCTGGAACGTTACCACGTTCTGCTTTAAATCCCACTTTAAACTGGTACCATTAACCCTGTCAAGCACTCTTCCGCCTTTATAATGACGTCATAAGAACTTTGTACACAGTTTGAATGAGGTTATCCGTAGGACGGATACTCTGCTAGTAGTAATAATAATAGAGTCGTATGCGTAAGCTTTGGGACATATATTATTTAAAGAAGGGCAGTTTTTCTAAACGTTGAAACCCGCCATGTTCTGATTAAGCCCGTGTATAGAATATTATTTTTCAGTAACACCATTATGTGCATTTTATGGGGCTCGCTCAGTCAACAACGTTACACTGTAGTAATAATAATAATAACACAATTTGTAAGAGGTTAGGAAATGCAGATGTACTGATTGCACATGTGTGCGCTTGGAGTTTACAAGGTTGTACACACTGAATGCTCACAGTTAGTTTCTTAATTGTTCATTCAAATACAACATAGCACAAATTCCTGCTGTCATCTATGTGTATACATTACACGCGCTTTTGAAACGTTATATATACAGTATATACACACACGGGAGAGTGTTACGTGCGTTATGAACGGGAAGGACACAATGTTTACATGCGTATATACATAAAGACATACACAAATGCTGTATACACGTGAATTTACCAATCTGATGTGTAATTCAGAACCATATGTTATTAATTAGTTAAGAACTACAATCTCACCTACACATAACATATACGGTCTACGATTTGCGTTGTGTTATTCTAGACTGTATATAATTGCGTTAGCAACCCGGTATGCGGTCTCTCCCCCTGATACGCTAATAGTACCAAAAGTATTCGCGATGAATAAGTATGCGTTTGTGCCTCTAATGGGACCCGAGCTGAGCCATCATCACGTGGCAGTGACGCCATCGGGCATGAGTAATAATGCATGCATTGTAATAATGCATTATAAATGACATGTACTGATGTAGAGTTTCAAGGCTGACAGGTTCTGATGCAGGTTTTCTTTCGGGATAGCCGTGTCGAACGATCTCCCTCTCTCCCTCAGGAGATCACTCGACACGGCTATCCAGAAAGAACAGCTCTGAAGAGCAACCATCTTAATTGACACATGCAAAGCGCCTTCGTAATGACCTATATAATAATTAACAGTACCCGCATAATTCTATACAGGGTGGCCTGAACCTATCTCAGAAGACACAGGGCGCAAGACAGGGCTGTACCAAGGATGGGACGCCAGTCCATCACAGGGCACCGGGGGCAATTTAGTCCGCAGGCCAATAAACCTATGCAGTAGCATGTCTTTGGACTGTGTGAGGAAAGCGGAGTGCCCGGCGAAAACCCACGCAGACACGGGGGAGAACATGCAAACTCCATACAGAAAGGGACCCGAGCCGGAATTCGAACCTGGAACCTTTTTGCTATGAGGCGGCAGCGCTACTCACCGCGCCACCGTGCCACCCTCCACTCAACCGTAAACCGAGCGAGTATCTGCTTCCGAGTATGTAAACTTTAGCAGCGGGGAGACAAAGGTGGCCGGGTGTGATGCTGCCTACCCACCCCGTCAGCCGTACCGGCTATCGTACGTGTTTGTAAACAGCACTTTCTCCAACAGTATGCTGAATACTATATACAGGGGATCTTTGGGTTTGTCGTTGTGTTATGTACGGGATATTCAGTGTTGTTGGGTTGTCCGTACTTATTGACGCTCGTTGGAACGCTCGCGTGTGAAATATATGTTTACTTACGTTGTATCCAGTATATTGCGATTTATGATAGTTGCTCTTCAGAGCTGTTCTTTCTGGATCGCTGTGTCAAGCGTTGCTTCTCTCTCCTTCACAACGTTTTGGTTCCAACGTGGGAGAAAGACTCGACACGGCTATGGCGAGCTAGTTGTACATACAATACTGTATCAGATAATAATACTTTACAAGTATTATACTTGTCGTTACGTATTGTGTGTTAGGTAGTATATGATTGTCACTATTCAACAGTAGTTTCAATATGTTTAAAAACGTCTACATAAGTGTTTAATTAAGGGAGTTTACAACTAGTTTGCTATAATTAAGTTATATTTTTCCGTTCTCTGTCGTCGTTGACATGTCGTTCTCTCCGCAGCCTTGTGCAGCGCTGTGTGACCCTCGGGTGAAAGGCGCTCTATAAATGCTGTTATTATTATTATAATAACTAAGTTGTGTTATTATAACCAGTGTTAATTACGCACAGATATAGCCTGTAGGAAAATATACTTTACGTAAAGTAGGTTTTTAAATAATGAATATCTGTTTTTCTTCTTCTTTGCGATTCTTCGAAGCACATTACCGAAGTCAACATAGAATCGCCACGCTAAGGTTGTGTATAGCAATCTGTATATAATGGAGCAAGTGTTTGTATGTGTATATGTATTTCTGTACCGGGTTCGAATCCTTCGCAAGCACACATTTTATCAGCACAACACCAAGGCTTTCAAGTTTAATTTAAACTTTATTTCGTATTTATTCATCACTTCAAAAAATTGTAACACTATTGCAGCTGCGGCACTGTAGCACGGTGAGTAGCGCTGCCGCCTCACAGCTCGGATGCCTTTCTGTGTGGAGTTTGCATGTTCTCCCCGCGTTCGAGTGGGTTTTCACCGGGCACTCCGGATTCCTCCCACAGTTCAAAGACATGCTGCTGCATAGGTTGATTGGCCTGCGGACTAAATTCCCCCGGTGCCCTGTGATGGACTGGCGGCCCATCCTGGGTATAGCCCTGCCTCGAGCCCTGTGTCTGCCGGAATAGGCTCCGGCTCACCGCGACCCTGTACGGGATTAAGCGCTTTCTGACAATGGATTGATGGATGGACTATTGCAGCTTTCAATTCCCACTCGTGCACTAGTACCTTCAGCAACTCCTCATGCGCCATTCTTCCCGCCCATAGGGGTTATGGTTAGATCGCCCGTAGGACGGGAACTCTGGCGTATCGAGGGTATGGCAGTTATGGCACTTGCCCTGGGCGCCACTTGAAGGGGGGCGCCACTGAGCAGTTTCTATTGAAGTCATACAAGCCATCCTCGGATAGTGAAACATAATTATCCTCAGTTTACTAATGACCGATAACATCCTAATACATAGGAAGCAGTGTGTGGCAATATGGCGCCGGCAAACCGCCTGGCTGCCTCCTCCACCTCTCTGTGTTTTCCTCGCGCCTCTGAGTCGTTCTCTGGTCGACAGTAAATTAATATGTGCCCGTTATAAATGTAAAAATATTATTGTTATGTAGTGCCATAATTTATTAATGAACATATTAACGAGCTTAACCTGTATTTTTGAGCTGATATTATGGTAAAGTTATCTAAAAGATGGGTGTCAGGTGTTCGGACAGGGGCGCAATTTCAGTGCTTTTACCATGGGCGCTATTTTCTATAGATACGCCACTGCGGGCACTCTGCTACTTTAAACGACACTAACTCACGGCGTTTCTCGACCGCGCGCGCAGCTCAAGGTGCGTATCCATGGTAACGCGGCCTGCCGTCGTCGTAGCAACCGAGTACAGTAAGAGGAGAAACATCATAACAAGGCGGAAACCTACTGCTTAGATCGTAAGTCGAAATAGCCTTCAGTTCCATATTGAGGTTTGTAAATACTATATGGTGGTGATTATAATATAGTTGCGGGCGTTCGGCACGGTGGCGTTACGGGGTAGCGCTTTTGGCTCAAAGTAAGATAGATACATGTTTATTCTTACACCAGAAAAATACCCAGTGAGCTTGCAATCTCTTTACGGGACTCCTGCGACGCAACAAACATGCGAGTTGCTGACAATAACTAAAATATATACAACCGAGTTGTTGTTTCGCCGGGTACTCCGGTTTCCTCCCACACTCTCAAGACATGCTGCTGCCTTGGTTCATTTGCCTGACTAAATTGCCCTGTGATGGACTTGCGTCCCATCCAGGGTAACAACCCTGCCTTGCGCCCTGTGTCTGCCGGGATAGGTTCCGGCCCGCCACGCCCCTGTACAGGAGTACGCGGGTACTGATGATAATGATGATGATACTAACACTACTTTTTTATTACTGAAACCCTCTCTGAGTTACAAGACTCTGTTCAGGAGCGTCCTTCCTTTATGATGTTTGGCAATTCCTATCAGTGAGTGGCTTGCGTCCTTACCCGTACTCGCACAGCCTGTGAATCCACTGCTGGATGACGGCCTCTCAACAACAACAATAACAACATGTTGCAAATACACATCTCGCTCGAAAAGTACCAACCATATCACAGCACAGTTTTTATTTATTATAGGGAGCCTTCCTCATTGCTGCTATCCCCATATGGCTCGGCAAGCCTGTTTGACCATACTTCACCACACTGGTCAGTACGGGGGTGGTCAACATGCCAGAGAGGAGAAGGCGGAGGGGAGGTTCTGTAGGGATCAGTGGCATTCTGCGCACTGCCCTGCGCGCTTTAAGCTGTCGCTAATAAATCACAGCGAGGGTCGTGTCGCGACTCAGTGAACCCTGTTTAACCCTGGCCCCTGGCTCTAACCCAAACGGTCGCCACTGCGAGGCATCTGCGAGCCTCTCGTAATCGCCGGAGAGACTCCAGACTGTGGGAATGGGTCTCAATGCCACGAGGTCGCGACTCGCCTGGGAGTTGAACCGATACGAGTTGAACACGAACTGACCACTCGCTCACAACAACAACAATGTGTAGAGTATTGTGGTGGTGATGATAATTGTTAGTTGTCTCCCGAGTAGTAGAGTACTCATTCGAGGCCGAAGACCGGGTCATATATTCGTCACTGATGTTGGCCGTGAGTGGTAATTGCACTCGAGTGGCCGGAGTTTACATAATGCATGGCGCTAACTGCTGCGCCACCGCTCCCCACGTATACGCATACGATGATACATACACTCGCAAGCGCATGTCATAATACGGTATTGTACATACATATGTATAGCCTTT
Organism: Geotria australis; assembly: GCA_036362915.1. Taxonomy (NCBI): domain Eukaryota; kingdom Metazoa; phylum Chordata; class Hyperoartia; order Petromyzontiformes; family Geotriidae; genus Geotria; species Geotria australis. The sequence goes on from JAZEWU010000016.1 coordinate 6,135,795, forward strand.
GACAGACTGTTGGGACAAGTGCTGTTAGCCGTATACACTGTACACATGATGCACGCGCTGACAATCACGCAAAAAGACAAAGATCCCCCTTATAGCCTCCACACACTTTGGGGCAAGTGCTGTTAGCGAGCACCTATAAAGACCACCACGGAACACGAGGGGGAGGGTGGGCAGCCCCAGGCCCGGCCGCCTTTGTTTACGGGTTTGTAGCGCAGTGCGCTAACCGCTACACATACAAAGACAAAGATCCCCCGTATTGCCATTCTTCTTCTTCTTTGCGATTCTTCGAAGCACGATGGTCAGCTTCTAGACATCGTTGTCTTTCAGCTCGGCTTCGAAGTGTTTGGTAGAAAAAAAACACTTAAAAAAACACTTACACAAAAACACTTAAACATGCTGACACGCTTATACAATCAGCTTAAATGCTATATAGAACTGCTGGTCAAGTAAGTTTACACAAGCATTAACAGATTGATTAAAAATTAGACCATGTTAAAAGCAATCGCTTGACGTTCCGGTCAAGTAGCCTTCGTCAGGAAATGTACATTCGGGCGTAAACCTACACTGAGCAGATTTTCAAACACGGCCGACGTTGCGATAATGAATCTCCCTGTAAGCGCGTTTCGCCCAGTCAATTCGCATGTTTGTTGTGTCGCAGGAATCCCGCAAAGAGCTTGCAAGCTCACTGGGTAATTTCTGCGATAATAGTAAACATCAATATAGCTTTCTGTCGGCTTTAGCGTCATACTCCACCGGATGCGAATTACTTGGTTCACCGACGACGAGGATTGAATACGTTTGCTGTAGGAGTTTATCGCGAGACTTGGCGCCGGCTAACCGCGTGGCTGCCTTCCCCCCGCTTCTCTGCATCAGTTGCTTGCATAACGCCTTCTAAACTCACAATGAGAATTTATATATCAGCCGCTGGGTAGCTTTCCATAAATTCTAGAACAGCACAGGAATTTCCATCCACCCACTCAGCTTTCTGTTGGTTTACTTTACAGAACAGCATCAGCATTTTACATCAGTCAACTCAGCTCTGTCGCCTTGTAACTGGTGGTCCACATGTCTTGTGACCCCCATTTAATGCTCGAAAACTTCTGTACACCAATGGGTGTGTAATGTGATGTAAGCAATATACAAATGAAATATATAAACTTTATTGATCTGAAATGAACAAGTAAGGGTTGTTTAAAACAGAAATGAATGAGCAAAGGATAAACAAATATGAGGAGGTCTATGAAAGGGGGGGTCACAAAACAACTGGACCACCCTGGAATATAACAACACCATTATGATCTCAATATTACTGATGTAACTTATAACGCGCCGCGAACATTCCACGGCTGGTCATGGACGAGACACAGATACAGACGGTCGAGGAAACCGCAGATGGGCGGGGTGGGGGGAGTCAGCCAGGCGGTTAGCCGGTGCCAACCGGCCAGATTCTGC
>JAZEWU010000016.1:6137315-6155436 GCA_036362915.1 Geotria australis
GCGCCCTAGCTAGTCGTCGTGACATTGAGATTCTTCCCACGCTGTTTACGACGAGACCGACTCAAGAGCCTCGCTCCGTGTACAATTCACTGTCGCTTTATTTAAACAAACTCGAGCCAATCACTGCCAAGAAAGGCCCCTCATGCGTGCTAGGGGTTAGCCCAAATATCTCCGTAAATACTAGGATTTTCAAATAAATTTTTTATTTTATTTCTGTGTGTATTGTAAATCAGATTCGGGCGGGAGGGGGGTCATTGGCGGGGGTTTTAGATGTAGAGTTGAGGAGTCAGCATACCGCTTGGTTATTTTGACGTGAGTGGTGATGCCTAGTTGTTTGTGAGGAGGCGGAGGGGGCGGTGTTGTTTACGAGATCTGCTCATCCCTGGCACGAGCTGCTTCGTGACTGCGATTAAGTAGATCGATGAATCGGCTATCCCGAAAGAGCAGCTCTAAAGAGCAATTCTCAACAATCGAGCCGTTACGATCTACATCAAACCAATAGAGGTTTGATCAATAAAATAACTTTGGAAGTGACATTTGACCAGTTTTCCATTTGATGGTTGCTCTTCAAATATACTATTTTGGGATAGCCGTGTCGAGCACTGTCCCTCTCTCCCTTGACACAGCTATCCCGAAAGAACAGCTTTAAAGTGCAACCATCATGAATCTAGCCGTCAAACCCTACATCAGTATAGTTCTCCATTTAGCAGCCATATAGCAGCAAACAAATCATTTTATAATATATACTGTACTTTAAATATTATAGACTGATTGACACGAAACACTACGTCTATCGCGTGTGATTTGGAATCCGCGTGGCTGATTCACCATTAGTTTCTCGTGTGTTAATCGGAGCGGCAACTCGATGTGAGAAAGTTTCACCGCGCTCAAGGCGTTGTTGGTGTTGCCTCGGTTATACGTCGCCGTGACCAGTTCATTTTCATCGATCGATTGTTGAAACTATTGTACTGATGTAGGTTTTCACGGCTCGATGCATGATGGTTGCTCTTCAGAGCTGTTCTTTCGGGATAGCCGTGTCACTGAGCGCTCTCCCTCTCTCCCTCGCAACGTTTTTGCCTCCCGACGTTTCGCCTCCCACGTTGGAGGCATCCTCAGGCGTTTGGAGACACAGTTCTTAATCTCAGTCCACAAAGAACATCTTTGGAGCGCACATCTCAAAACATAACGTGTCTTCCTCGAACACAACCCTAACATGTACACACACAATAAGCAGGATGGGCCAGAAATAATTGACACATTTATTTCGACATTCAATACGGATCAGTCAGTTAATCGTGGCACACTCTACATATACATACAGCACATACACAAACACACGATAGATAGATGTTTATTATTACAGCAGAAAATACCCAGTGAGCGTGCAAGTTTTGGAAGGAGAATTCCTGCGATACAACAAACATACGCACTAACCGACATAAACAGTATATAAAGTCAGACGTTAATGCAACGAATTTAGAACATTAAACTGTGCAAGTATGAAACATTAGCCATAGGTGACGTTTGTCGGTAATGACCCCTTTTGCAGAACAGAGACCCCCAACTTGTGTTTCCATCCATTGTCAGTAACCGTTTAATCCTGTACAGGGTCGCGATGAGCTGGAACCTATCCCGGCAGACACAGGGCGCAAGGCAGGGATATACCCAGGATTGGACGCCAATCCATCACAGGGCACCGGGGGAAATTTAGTCCGCAGGCCAATTAACCCAAACAGCAGCATGTCTTTGGACTGCGGGAGGAAACCGCAGTACCCGGCGAAAACCCAGGCGGACACGGGGACACATGCAAACTCCACACAGAAAGGCACCCGAGCCGGGATTCGAACCGGGGCGCTTCTTGCTGTGAGGCGGCAGCGCAACTCACCGCGCCACCGTGCCGCCTCCAACGTGTGTAGTTATGTTATGTACTGCCCACCCCTGTTTACTTTCCTCTTATGACGAGGTGTCAGTGACGAACCTTCTGAGTGGTATTCTCTCAACACGCACGTGCGTACAGTCCACGGCCACCACCACCACTAATCACACGGTTGAAAGCATCATCAGGCAACGTGGGAGGCGAAACGTCGCGAGGGAGAGATGGCGATTGCTCGACACAGCTATCCCGACAGAACAGCTCTGAAGAGCAACCATCATGAATCGAGCCGTGAAAACCTACATCAGTACATACAAACACTTGCTCCGTGAAATACAGATCCGTTGTTTAAAGATGGCAGCGGCGGGCGAGAATGTTTGTGAAGGAAGGGGAGAGTTTATAGCAACAAAACCACGGTCTCGGATACGTTTTAAACAACGCTGTGTTGTTCGGGCCGGGGAGGCGCGGTTCCACCGACCGGGCCTCTAAGTTACGATTCAGGACGATGTATACTCGCTGTTCCCGCGTGCTCGTAAAATACGTGTTTTGGGATTTTTTTTTTTTAAAAGCTCCACTTTCGCTCGCCTCGAAGGAAGTAGCCGTAAATAAGTCGCTTTTAAATACGCGACATCAATTACTCGCGAGAAAAATAAACAGCGGCCCGCATCACACACTGCTGCCGCATGCATTGTGTACGGGGGGGGGGGGAGGTAACCAGCACGCCACACATACAGCACGCCTTTGTCTCCCCGGTGCTGATATTCACACGTACAGCGCTAGGGACCCGTTTATGGCTGAGTTGATCTAGTGGTGGCCCAGGGTGCGAAGTTCGCCGTGGCCTGGAATCGAATCGATCTCTTTTGTTTGTAACGCGCGTGTTGCGGGAGCGGTGGTACGGTGAAACTTTGGCACATTGCGCTGTTAACGCGGTTCATCTGAGTTCGATACCCGGCCAGGGCGAATTACAGCAGTGACATTGGGCGACCTAAGTCATTACCAATCGGCACTGACCACAGTGGTGAAGTATGGCCATACAATCCGCATGACTGACACTGCGCGGGGAGGACTTCATCCAGCAGTGGATTGAGGGCCGTGGCGCAAGCCTGAGTCTATCCTGGTAAACACGACACAAGGCAGGGCTATACCTAGAATGGGACGCAAGTCCATCGTAGCAGGCCAATTAACCTAGGCAACAGCATGGCTATGGACGGTGGGAGGAAACCGGAATACCTGGAGAAAACTCACGCAGAGAGGAGGAGAACACGCAAACTCCACGCAGAAAAGCACGCGAGCCGGGAATAGAACCCGGGCTCTTCTTGCTGTGAGGCGGCTTTGCTACTCACCGCACGACCGTCCCGCCTAGCCAAACATACTCAAAACAAAAACACACCGACACACGTGTTAGGGGAGTTAATGACCCATCAACACAGCCACGACTTGAACCCTATCCGTCTCTCTCAGCAGCCCTTTCATCTGTAGTGGCGACAGCGGCTCCGCGTGGGGCGGTAATTATCTCCTCTTTTACAGTCCCCGCAGGCCTGAGTGATGGACACTCCACATTACTACGACGGGCCAGTCCATCCTTGACAGCCCCTGTCGAGTGATCAACATTGTACTGATGTAGGTTTATCACGGCTCGATGTATGAGAATTGCTCTCAACAGTTGTCCTCTCGGGATAGCCGTGTCAAGTGTTGCTGCTCTCTGCTTTGCGACTTTTCGCCACCCACGTTGGAGACATCATCAGGCGTCGTGAGGGAGAGAGGGAGAGCGCTCGACACGGTTATCACGAAAGAACAGCTTTGAAGAGCAACCATCATGCACCGGGCTGTGAAAACCTACAGCAGTTCAATAAGCATTCATTCATCCATGATCAGAAACCGCTTAATCCTGTACAGAGTTGCGGTAAGCCGGAGCCGATCCCGGCAGACACAGGGCGCAAGGCAGGGCTATACCCAGGATAGGACGCCCGTCCATCACAGGGCACCGGGGCAATTTCCTATGCAGCGGTAGCATGTCTTTGGACTGTGGAAGGAAACCGGAGTGCCCGTCGAAAACCCACGCGGACATGAACAGAACATGCAAACGCCACACAGAAAAGCACCCGAGCTGAGTTTCGAACCCCGGACCTTCTTGCTATGAGGCAAGAAGGTCCCGGGTGCGAATCTCGGCAATAAGTATTTACATTTTAAAATTCGCATTTAACCCAAAGGGCCGCTGTACATACATACAGTACACACACGCTATATACATACGAAACACACACGGGCGCGTCCACCCATTAATCACCATAGCCCGGAGTTTAACCCATCACCCGGCAGTTGCGGGGACCCAACGGCGCCCTGCTGCCGCCGCTGCTGTTGACGATGATGATGGTGACAGGGCTGCCGGCCATCGCTCTCCCACCCGGGCCAAACCGGCAATTTTCTAAATTCTTGTCACAATAGCCGGGCTCGAGAGCGCCTCGTGTTAATGTTACCAATTCCGCCCCGAGAATCGCGCTAGGAATGCGATTTGGGAGGTTTTGTTNNNNAGGGGAGTTGGGTGAGTTGTTGTGGGGAGCGGTGGTGTAGCGGTTAGCGCGCTGCGCTACGAACACGGCCACACGATTCCCTCTCACGGCCAAAAACAGCGACGATTTTATGAGCGGGTCCTGTGCCTCCCTTAAGTCCACTCAGCCCAAAATTAGTACCTGGCGCGGTGTTCAACCATCGCCAATAACGAGACACATAGGCGGCCGGGCGGGGTTCTGGTCACTCACCCCGTCGTGTGCCGTGCTGGCCTACGTATGCGCTCGCGAACGGCACTTGACCCTATAGTCTGTTGAGGCTTTACGGGGGTCTTTGTCTTTGGGTCCTGGTGGGTGGGGCGGTGCTGAGCGGTGGTGGTTGGTGAGCAGCAAACGCCTTTCCGTCAACATTTCAGCTCAGCTCAAAACCTTACGAGGCCACTGCTTGATTAGTTTGAGTTCAGTGTATTTGGTGACGCTAATGGGAAACATGCAGCCAAAGGCTGTTTTACAAGTTACACCCGCAGGGTACCCTTAGCAGAGATGTTTTATCAAATTACGAACATATTAAAATAATAAAATATAAACCATTCTAACACAATGCAGACGATTTTACATTTTAAGGACAATTATATCGATGGTTGCTCTTCAGAGCTGTTCTTTCGGGATAGCCATGTCGAGCGATCGCCTTCTCTCCATCGCAAAGTCTCGCCTCCCATCATCAGGCTTCCAATGTGGGGGGCAAAACGTCGCGAGGGCGAGATAGAGAGAGGCGGAACGTTCGACACGGTTATCCCTTAAGAGCAGCTCTTAATAGCACTTCTCATGAGCAATATCGGACGGCACGGTGGCGCGGTGAGTAGCGGTGGCGCGGTGAGTAGCGCTGCCGCCTCACAGCACGATGGTCCCGGGTTCGTATCACGGCTCGGGTGCCTTTCTGTGTGGAGTTTTCATGTCCTCCCCGTGTCTGCGTGGGCTTTCGTCAGGCACTCCGGTTTCCACCCCCAGTCCAAAGACGTGCTGCTGCATAGGTTAATTGGCCTGCGGACTAAATTGCCCCCGGTGCCCAGTGATGGACTGGCGTCCTATCCTGGGTAAAGCCCTGCCTTACGCCCTGTGTCTGCCGGGATAGGCTCCAGATCATCGCAACCCTGTACAGGATTAAGCGGTTTCTGGCAATGGACGAGCAGTATAGATGCTCTGGTGAGGTTTCTGCCACACGTGTTCTGCAGACGCAGTAGTATTTTTGCAATGCGTGACTCCACTCAAGGTCCACTCGGTCACATCATCCCTCCGGGGTGGATAAAATGAGCACTTTTCGGTGATAAATGAGCGCCACTTTTGAGTTGCAGCCTGCACTTCTATGTGGAGTTTGCATGTTCTCCCCGTGTCCGCGTGGGTTTTCGCCGGGTACTCCAGTTTCCCTCCGCTGTTCAAAGACATGCTGCTGCATAGGTTCATTATCCTGACTAAATTGCCCTCGGTGCCCTGAGATGTTGCAACTTGCTTTCCCCTCCGCGCTGGACAACTATTAAAAAGCTCCACATCACTCAACGGTTCCTTGCAGCTTAAACACAAACTGACTGAGTGAAATAAAAACTGATTTGACGGAGTGAAATACAAACGGACTGTCAGGAAGAGGTTGCAACCCTTGGCTGTGTGTGTAACGTGTGATTCTCTCTGCAGCGGTAGCTCAGTGGCTGGCGCGCTGGTCTATAAACCTGGCCAACCGAGTTCGTATCCCCGCTCACGGCAAACACCAGTGACGATTTTCTCAACCGTTGCGATGTGTAAACATTGCCACTAGGGAGGCAAAGGCGGCCGGGCGTGGTGCTGGCCACCCACTCCCACATGTGCCGTGTCGGCCTACTTGACCCTACAGTCTATTAAGGCTATCCGGGGGTGGGGTAGGATGATCTTTGTCATTGTGACGACCATCTTAGGGGACGCTGGCAGATTTTTTCCGCTCTTAAGATTGCCAGTTTCACGACCTTTCAGTGTATTCGAAGCAGCCTTAATAAAACAAATTTTTGTTGCTTTGCTTTTTATTGGTTGTTTTTTTCTTTCGCTGTTGACATGCCGTTTCTCTTCGCGGCCGTTGCGCAGCGCTTTGTGACCCTCGGGTGAAAGGGGCTACATAAAATGCTATTATTATTATTGTGTGCCGGCGTGTCTGTGCAGGGACTGCATACCCAACGTGCCGGCCGACACGAAGCTGTCGAAGATCAAGACGTTGCGCCTGGCCACCAGCTACATCGCCTACCTCATGGAGGTCCTGGCGAGGGGGCCTTCGCCCGGGGAGAACGCGGCCGACGCGCCGGCCTTCCGCGCCGAACTGCGGCGGGCCGACGGGCGAGACGAGCGTCGGCGGAGGCAGCTGGTAGCGCGCCCCCCCCCGCTCACTCATCCACCTTCATCCATAAATTCACGGGGGGTTGGGGGGCGTCCATTCATAAATTCAAGTTTCATAAACTCATCCATCTATCCATTGTCAGAAAGCGCTTAATCCTGTACAGGGTCGCGGTGAGCCGGAGCCTATCCCGGCTGACACAGGGCACAAGGCAGGACCATACCCATGATGGGGCGGCAGTCTATCACAGGGCGTCATAAATTCAGGGAAATGTATTAATTAATTCTCCGGTTTTTTTTTAAGTTCAAAATCGATGCCCGCTTAAGTTCCGCAGGGTGGCGGTTGCCAACGTGTGGTCCCCGGCTTACTGGTGGTCGGTGTGGGCATGGAGGGTGGTCCAAGGACATGCTGCTGCTTAGGTCGATTCATTCGTTCACTGTCAAAAACCGCTAAATCCTGTACAGGGTTGCGGTGAGCCGGAGCCTATCCCGGCAGACACAGGGCGCAAGGCAGGGCTATTGCCAGGATGTGACGCCAGTCCATCGCAGGGCACCGGAGGAAATTAATTAACCTAGGCAGCAGCAGCCGCATGTCTTTGGGCTGTGGGAGGAAACCGGAGTACCCGGCGAAAACACACGCGGATATGGGGGGGGCGGGGGGGTAACATACAAACTCCACACAGAAATGCAGCAGAGCCGGAAATCGAACCCGGGTTCTTGTTATGCGACAAGGTTACTCACTGCGCTACCGTGCCGCCGCCTCTCGCTTTATGTGTTATTTTTGAGGGATTATATATATTTACAGAGGCGGCTGATCGCGTGGCTAGTAACACAACCCCCTCGTGTGGCCGTGTTGGCATTCACGCGTGCTCGCCAACAGTACTTGCCCCCGACAGTCTATGCAGTCCACACGGGGGGTATTATATCTGTGAATGCAGTACAGAGTTGAGTTTGATTCCCTGCCGCGGTGAACATCAGTGGCGAATGATATCCGAGCCTGAAAATTGCTTTCCAAAGCTGTTCTTTCGGGATAGCCGTGTCACTGAGCGCTCCTCCTCTCTCCTTCGCGACGTTTCGTCTGCCACGTTGGAGGCATCCTCAGGCGTACTGTGACGAGATCTGAGCCTATCATGCTCCAGACCCATCCCGATCCTCTTCATTAACTCGTGGTGAAGTCTGGTCAAACAACTGCCCTCGGCAGGATCATCGTGGGAACGCCTCCATCCAGCGGTGGATTTGCAAAGGGATGTGAAACCATCCGTCCATTGTCAGAAAGCGCTTAATCCTGTACTGGGTCGCGGTGAGCCGGAGCCTATCCCGGCAGATACAGGGCGCAAGGCAGGACTATACCCAGCATGGGACGCCAGTTCATCACATGGTATGGGGGCCATTTAGTCCGCTGGCCAGTTAACCTATGTAGCAGCATGTCTTTTGACTGTGGGAGGAAACCGGAGTGTCCGTGAACACCCACGATGTAAATGTTTTTTTTTGTAAATTAATCTCACCGAATCCACCCTCCTAATCTGTCGCTCCCTCCCTCCATCTGGCTACCCGCACCTCCCCCTCCCACGACTTCTATCCATCTTAATCAGGCACTTAGCTAATCAGCCCATCACTACAATGCTACCTGTCTAAGCGCAGGTGAGTGCCAGCGTTAGGGTACATCACCTGCCCCTGTTTGCCTGGGTGGGAACTCACGTCAGTATAGAGCTGCGAATGCAGTACAGTACTCAAAACACTCTTAAACTGTGTGGCCACATCTACTGCCGGTGCACAGTAGGATTGTGGAAGAGTTGATTATGGTTGCTCTTCAGAGCTGTTCTTTCGGGATAGCAATGTCAGGCGATCTTCCTCTCTCCTGCTGTGTCGAGCGATCTCCCCCTCTCCTGCGAGGGAAAGAAGGATGGCGCTCGACACGGCTTTCCCGGAAGAACAGCTATTAAGAGCAACCATTATGAATCGAGACGTGAAAACCTACCTCTGTTATGTTTTGTTCGTGTTAGGGTTGAGTGTGTTTGTTTTTCAAATCAAATCGAGTTTTACAAATGCAGGAGGACCTCGCAGACCGCTGGGGTTGCGTTTCTGGAAAACCGGTTCGGCAAATGCGAGAGCTAAAGCAAATCCGCGAACCGGTTAGGGGGCAAATCCGTCTTCGATTCTTAGTCCCGGACAAAAAAAACAACTTTGCGGTGGAATCCCCTCTCATTTGTCCAGGGATTTCTCCGGGAACTCTGTTTCTCTCACAGGAAGCGAAAGCCACTCATTACTTTAAAACAGCACCTTCCTGACAGAGTTTGGAGACCCCGTGAGTGTTTCCTGGGTAAATTAATATCATCATCATCACCATCAATAACACTCCGTAATCAGCCAGTCAAACAAACGGATGGGTCGTACTTCACTCCACCCTCTCCGGCCTCGTTATGCGCTGCTGTGCAAAAAGGGCAATTTCCCGAAACGTTTCCTGTCATATACTTCTTCATTCAATTCAGGCATCACTGCTTTTTGACGATAATGTTGAGGATATTTCGTGTATGAAATATATTTGCCAACTCTCGTTTTTGTAAGCTGGGTTGAACTTGCTTGGTGCTTGGATGGGTGACCCCCACGGTTTGTGACCAGATTTCCTCCGGGTTCTCCCGGGCCTTCCCACAGAGACAAACTCTCATTATGAATACGACTAGCAGAGTACCCGCCCTACGGACGATCCGACGCATTTCAGATCACATCAAATATAAACAGGTCCAACTATTTATGGCCCACCGCGTACACAGACGTAACGGGAACCATCCTGACAGTGAGTCTCGGCGAGAACGCTGCCGTCTAAATAAACGACACGAACCTCACAGCGGGGGGTTCGCCGCGGGATTCTCGAACCTGGAGGCCAAGTCATTTGCTCGATGCCGTAACCCTAAGAAGGCTTTTGTTTCCAGAATAAACGTGGCCAAGCATCCCTAGTGCGAGCGTTTGATCGTCTCCCTACGCGCGCCCAAGCGCCAGGAAACCAATTCTCAGCGAAAATAAATGAGAAGCTCTCTCTCGCCTTTGCGGCGTGCTCCCATAGGTCGGGAGGAAGAGCCTGGCTAAGAGGCACGCTGATTGAATTGTAGATGTCTGTATTTATAAATGGAGACGTCTTTGGGAACGTCTTCTGTCTTTAATCGCGTGGGTGCCGCGTGTCGCATAGCGGTGGGCTTAATGGTTGTGGGGCCCCAGCCACAATTCAATGATTGCCTCTCTCCCGCCCCCCCGCCCCCTCTCTACACACGCTGACTAAAAAGCACCGATATGAACGTCGCTCGGCCATTTGGGCCCTCCCTGTAATTGGCTTTTGCGTGTTCTCACCCGTAACGTGATGATTTATTATCAGTACCCGCTTCCTGTAGAGATGTATGTCGGAGCCTATCCCGGCAGACGCAGGGCGCAATTCAGGGTTATAATCAAGATGGCACGCCAGTCTGTCGTAGGGCACTGTAGGCAATTTATTCCGAAGGCCAATTAACTGGGATATCACCAGTCTGTCTTTGGACGATGGGAGAGAACAAAACCTATAATGTATAATAACATAAACGTATAATAACATAAACGCATGTATATGTATCGAGCCGTGGAAATCTACATCCGTATATATTATTAATAATTTGTCTAGTTAGACTCGGCGTTAAATGAGTACCTGGTGCTGAGTGTAAACAAACATCAGGAGACAAAGACGGTCAGGCGTGGTGTGTCGGCCACCCACCCCCTCTCGCGCCGTGACGGCCTTCAAAGTTGCTACTCACTGACGGCACTTGCCCCCAGCAGTCTAGTGAAAGGCTACACGGGGGACCTTTGCCTTTGTGGGCGTGCGGGTGCCCGCTTACCGCGGCCGCGTTCTCTTTGTAAAGACGCCTCCGCCTCGTCTACGAGGCTCCGACTCCGTAACGTGAAACACATTGGAGATGACCCGGCACAGATTACGCGCCCAGCCTCCCCCCCCCCCACGCCTCACCTCCATTCTCACTCACTCCCGTCTCTCTCCCTCTCACACACTCCCCACTCGTGCACCCTCTCGCTCCCCCTCTCTCACAAACACCGCTCTCTCCCCGACCCACTCTCGGGCCGAGGCGCGGCCGTGAGTGGCTGCGTGCGCGGGTTCGCGCGGAGGAGATGAAACGCGCGGCCTGTCAGCCTCGCGACGCCTCCCGGAGCGCGCCGCCGCTTCTGACACCCGGACCCTCGACGTGCCCATAATACGATACACATGGAGCGCCACAGAGCGAGTGGGGCTGCGGGGCGAGAGAGGGAGAAGAGGGCAGGCGGAGAGCCGTGAGAGATGGGAAAGGTAGATAAATAGATGTTTACTAGGTATAGCCCTGCCGTGCGCCCTGTGTCTGCCGGAATAGGCTCCGGCTCACTGCGACCCTGTATAGGATTAAGCGGTTTCTGATAACGGAAGGATGGATATTTCAGCAGATAAGTACCCAGGGAGCTCGCAAGCTCTTTACACGATTCCTGCGACACAACAGGTAGGAGCGAGACGGAGATAGGAGATCGTGAGAGTGGGAGAGAGAGATAGGACAGAGGGGGCGAGAGAGTTGTTATCGGCCAATTATGTTGTTATCGTCCAATTAATTAATGAGCGTTTTTTTAAGTTGTGGGAGGAAACCGGTGAAGCGGGAGGAAACCCGCGCAGAACAGGGGGAGACAACACACAAACTACACGCAGAGTTAAATTCACAATTCTTTCTGTGCGGCGCAGATGTTACCACAGCAAAGCGCGCTAACCACTGCGCCACCGTTCCGTCCGTCGACCCAAAGCAAGGGTCGTATTTTAACACAGACACGCGGCTCTGTTTGTGGCGACACGGGAATATCCTTGACCAACACTTAGACGGCTATGCTCGAGTGCTTCACTGGATCATAATGTCCAAGGCGGAGCAATGAGCCGGCAACGCAGAGGATGCACAGTTGGAATCCGCGTTATTATAGCCGCATGCGATGGGTCCGGGTTTCTCAAGTGTAGTGAGTTGGTGGTTTCAGCCTGGGCAGCGATGATCCATCTCTCCATCCATTATCAGAAACCGCTTAATCCTGTACAGGGTTGCGGTGAGCCGGAGCGAAAACCAACGCGGACATGAGGAGACCATGCAAACTCCGCACAGAAAGGCACTCGAGCCGGGATTCGAACCTGGGATTCTTACTGTGAGGCGGCAGCGCTACTCACCGCGCCACCGTGCCGCCCCGGACAGCAATGATGAGTTAAGACAATTACATACAGGGTGGGCCACAATTACCTGACACGTTTGTGTTGACAGAAGTTTGCAAATGTAGAAGTTAGTTATGGCCCACTACGTATTATGGACCAAGTGTTTGTATGTATATGTGTATGTATGTCCGCACTGAGGGTACCGGGTTCGAATCCTTCATCTACATATAATCTCTGTATAATGGAGAAAATGTTTGCACGTGTGTACGTCCGTACTGAGCATACTGGGTTCAAATCCTTCGTAAGTGCAAATCCTATCAGCACAACACCGAGGCGTTCATGTCTTATTTCAGCTTTACATACCACTTTTTTATTACTCTTCTGACAGGTTAGCACTATTTCAGCTTTACATTCCCACTTTTGCACTAGTACCCCTCTTAAGCCACTCTTCCGCCTTTATGCAGGAATAAATCCACATCAAAGCAGTCATGTCAGCGGTACACGTCATCAACAATAGACGTCAGAAGAACGTGTTACACTCTTGGAATAAAATCGCTCGTTGGGCGGGTACTCTGCTAGTAACACGTAAAGAGGTAAAACTAACATTTTTTGCTTTGCTGGGAATACTCTAGTCCCCAGAATTAAACGAACATTTACTTTCGACTGACGTGTGACGAACACATAAACACTCTTAGCAGGGCATATACAGTAACGCAGATGTCTAATTGGATGGGGGGAGCGGTGGCGCAGTGGTGACCGTCATACGCGACCACGACTAACATTAGTGGCGAGTGATATGTGCCCCGGTCCTGGGCCGCTCCCCATCACCGTCCTGCATTTACCAGCGTGGTGAAGTATGGCCAGTCAACGCCTCCACGACCGACACGGTGTGGGGAGGCCCTCATCCAGCACAGTACCCGCACCATGGGGATCTTGTTCCAAGCGTGTAACACGTTCTTCCGACGTCTCTTGTTGATTCTGTTGTTTGCGAGCATGACTGCGTTAACCTGCATTTCTTCATGATGTCATGATGGTTATTTCGCTGGCTGTTTGAAGTTTGAGAAGTGATGCTTCCAATGTGGGAGGCGAAACGTCGCGAGGGACATAGGGAGATCGCTCGACACGGCTATCCCGAAAGAACAGCTCTGAGGAGCAACCATCATGAATCGAGCCGTTTAAACCCACATCGGTACAATAAGTGCGAAGTGAAGCTGAGATAATAACAATAATAAATACAAGCCTCGGTGTTGTTCAGATTTTTTTGCGATTCTTCGATAAAATTTGCATATAGCAGTATTCGAAACCGGTCCCTTCAGTGCGGACATCATTACATATAGATTATACAGCATTCAAACTCGGTATTCTCAATGTGGACATACGCATTCGAAACACTTGCTCCATCACGTATAAATATCTAAGCGAAGCCACTTGAGAATTAGTTCCGTGATACCCGCCTTCTCGCGCCGTCGCCTAACTAAGCACAAGGTGATTCACTGCCCGCTGCTTCCAAGGTCCTTAACGGAGCTGGGGATTGAAATAGAACCGAGGGAGGAAGGAGCAGGAAGGCTCCGGCCTTGCAGACACATCTGCGCTTTCTCAAGGCGCCAATTCAGAAGCATCGAGTCAGGGATAAAATGCAGATGGCTTTAAAACGCCACTTGAAGGCGCAGTATATACGCGCGCTTCGTGAAGTTTATAGAGATGTACTCAAGTATGACGAGGGTAGAGGCTGCTCTGGGGGTTCAGGCGCCCCGAGACGACTTTTGCAATTTGCAAACTTAAATTTAAAGAGATAAGTTAATTCATTGATTTTAATTTTTAAAAAACATGTGTACAGCATATTTTCAAGTATCCATCCATTGTCAAAAACTGCTTAATCCTGTACAGGATCGCGGTGAGCCAGAGCCTATCCCGGCAGAAACGGGGCGCAAGCAGGCGAGCCATTGCAGTGTCCGCAAATTATTCGCGTATTCTAGTTACACAGGGGCGGCATGGTGGCGTAGCGGTGTGTAGCGCTGACACCTCACAGCAACGGGTTCGATTCCCGGCTCGGGTGCCTTTCTGTGCGGAGTTTTATTGTTCTCCCCGTGTTCGCGTGGGTTCTCGCCGGGTACCCCAGCTTCCTCCCACAGTCCAAAGACACGCTGCTCCTGCCTCGGTTGATTCACCTGGCTGACTATATTTCCCTCAGTGCTCTGTTATAGACTGGCGTCCCATCTCAGATATAGCCCTGCCTTGCGTCCTGTGTTTTCCGGGATAGCGTCCAGGCTCCCGCGACCCTGTACATGATTACACGGGCGATGCTGACGACGAATTAATAAATGTACAGTAGTTACATAGTACAGAGGGCCCGTCCGTCAAACAGTGGCTGTGTCGTGGCTCCAGATTCAGGAGGCAACATAATCCACTTTGGGTTTTTTAGGCCTTAGTGACGTCCCCCGTGGGAGGACCATGGTTGGGCCCCCACCAGGCCGGGCCTGAGAAAGCTTCGGCGGTGTTGAAACCGGTGCCAGAGCGCTGCAGTGGGTCTCTACGCGGCTCGATGGGTTTCGATGTAAGTCGATGGGTTTTGTTGTGAATATACTACGGGTCTCTACCTGCGTCTATAGGTCTCTATTGTAAGTCCTACAGGTCTCTATTTAAGTCTATAGGGCTCTATTGTAAGTCCTACAGGTCTCTATGTAAGTTTAGAGTGTTGTTTAATAGCCCTGTTTATCAAACATCTCCCTGTAATAATGTAGGCTTTCACGGCTCGATCCATGATGGTTTCTCTTCAGAGCAGTATTTTTTCAGGATAGCCGTGTCGAGTGATCTCCTTCTCTCCCGCGCGACGTTTCGCCTCCGACGTTGAACCAGAAAACCCATGGATGGCTATCCCGAAAGAACAGCTCTGAAGAGCAAGCATGAAACACCGCTATCAACCCTCCCTCCGCGTGTGACGCGCTCACCACCGTCATACCAGCCACCCTATGTGCCGGCTGTCAATCCTCGTTCCCCACGTCACGGGAAGGTTACTGCCACATCAACCATTCAATGCAGCCCCATGTGATACCTCTCTCCCCATGTAACGTGCTCACTATCATCACGTCAACCGCTCTGTGCGGCCCCTGTAATCCATCCCTCCCCACGTAACGCTCTCGCTTACTGTCACATTAGCCGTTTTGGCCGGAGGTGTTATTAAAACAAAGATCTTCCTAGCTTCAGTCGACCTCAACCAGAGGTGAAAGTAAACCGGTCCAGTGCGGTACGGAGTGCCGGTAAGCAAGCGGCTGAAGTATTCAGTGACAGTCCAGGTGGGAAGAGGGAGTAGCGATGCGACCGTGTGGTATGACTTCTGACCTCCGCCCCTGGCCTCACCTGAAATAGCCTGACCCCACCGGCTGACTGCAAACGCCCATATCAGCGCCGGTGTCTTCTGACCCAGAGAATACGGTACGGGGAACGCCGATCTAATCGTCCCCTTGCGCCCACCGCTGACAGAGGAGATGTACGAATACCCGTTCTTCTTCTTTGCGATTCTTCGAAGCACGATGTTCAGCTTCTGGACATCGTTGTCTTTCAGCTCGGCTTCACCGTTATAAAAAAGCTCATTAAAGTCATTGTCTGGGGCGCCAACTCTGACTTTGAACCCGCGACCCCCCCCCGGGATGCGGTGGGGTTGGGGGGGTCGCTGCCCCGCACCAGTGATCTACTGATGTAGTTACGTTACTATTGTTCCTCGCGTTGGAACACTCATTTGAAACAATCGTGCCAATTTAACAGCATTTTTGGTGGACTGCGATGGGTGTGTTTTCACGTGAGTGTGTTGTCGCGGGCCGCACGTCAGTGACCGCACTTTAGGCCACCAGGGACCGCCAGTGGAAGTGAGAGAACATTGCTCCACACCTAGCGAGAATTTTTCCTACGCGTGGTGTGTGTGGATCTCTGTGTGTATGTTTTTTGTTATGTGGGGAGCGGCAGCTCAGTGGTTAGCGCGTTGGATTACAAACCTGGCGACCCGAGTTCGATTCCCGCTCGTGAGCCAACACCAGTGATAATATTACGAACCGGTGCTGGGCCTCCCTTTGGTTGACTCAGCATCAAATCAGTACCTAGTGCGGTGTGTAATCATTGCCACTAGGGAAACAAAAGCGGCCGGACGTGGTGTTGGTCACCCACCTCCTCGTGTGCCGTGTCGACCTTCATAGGTGCTACTCGCTAAGAACAATTGACCATACCATTCAGTTAAGGCTACACGGGGGGATCTTTGTATTTGCTTTAACAGCGATGCAAGTTTAGGGGCAACGGGCGCCCGATAGCTCTGAGAAATCAAAACACAGCCAGATTTATGGGGGCTCTGAGTTGGCCGAGAGCGTCTGTGGTGGAAGGGGAGGCACCGGGTACTGATAGCCGCCCCCGGTGCTGCCCCGGGTGCTGCCCGCTGTGAGCCGAGCGCCGCGTGAGTTACGCGCGCGCTGCGGAAGCGCTTGACAGCGTCGCGAGATTGATGAGTTGGGTATTCATCATTGTGATTCACTCGTTTCACGTTCAGTTTAAGTTGTGTTTGTCTCTTTTAAAATATACATTTTTGGGGAGGGAAGGAGGTTGGTTTATCCTGTTGTTTTTGTTGCCGCTGTGGTTAGTTAAATGGCCGATTACATCATAATATACAGTATAGGATAGTTGGAAGAAACCGAACCAGTGTCTGGCAAATGTTCGCGTCCGCTAACCGCGTGGCTGCCTTGCCCCTTGCCTTTCTGCGGATTCCTGGCACCTGAGTCGTTCTCTTTTCGAACGAACACCTTCGACACTGAAGGAATATGCGCGGAGCGTTATACATTTTAACTATTGTTATGGTTGTTTATGTGGTTGCTGTGGGTTATTGTTTTGAACGGTAGCTGGCGCGGTGTAATGGTCAACACGCTGGAATTTGCCATGCTAAGGCCACCAATTTCGATCTCCCGGCGCGACAGTCGAAACAATTGGTCCATTTGTATTGATGTAGGTTAGCCCGACGGTGCCTCCAATGGGGGAGGCGAAACGTCGCGAAGGAGAGAGGATGCAGAACGCTCGATACGGCTATCCCGAATGAGCATCTCTTGAGAACAATCTCTCAATGGGCACGTTTTTCAGATCCACCTGCCCCCACTTCTAGAGGAGGGCGGGGGGGGGGTGGGGTCTCACGTCATAACACGTGGTAGAATCATAAAACTCATGCATGGCCTATAACAGCAGTCGCAGTCATAATGATCACGAGCAAAGTGCCCGCCCTACGGGGGATCTTATTCTAAGCGAGTAACACGTTCTTATGACGTCATGATAACGGCGGAAGAGTGCTTAAGACGCTTGATGGTACTAGTGTAAAAATTTGGAATCTAAAGCTGATATATTGTTGAAGTTTCATTAGCATAATCAGTAAGTGATAAGTAAAGCTAAAATACTAAGTGACAATAGCAAAATATTTGTTCACTTGAATTCACATGTTATTTTATGTACACGTCCAGCGCATCTACAACTAGACACTCTGAACGTGTGTTTGTGTGATTTATGTCTGTACTACATGTTTGTATATGGTGTGTGTATATATATATATTTGTATTTATATTACGGGGAGCGGTCGTGCCGTGATTTGCGCCCTGCCCTATGAACCCGGTGACCGTAATCCGAGTCCCGCTCACGGCCAACAATAGTGAAAAGTATATCAACCCAATCAGTTCCTTGACAAAGATCCCCTAAGTCGACTCAGCCTAAGTCGACTCAGCCTCAATTGAGTACCTGGTTCGGTGTGAACACATTAATATTGGGGAGGCAAAGGCGGCCGTGTGTAGTGCTGACTACACCACCTCCAACGTGTACCCTACAGTCTGTTAAGGCTACACGGGGGATCTTTGTCTTTGTATATCTTTGCGTGTCTGTGTGTATGCATCGGTGTGTGTATATATATATGTTTATAGCTAAGTGTATGTTTCTGTATATCGATGTGTATCCGTTTATTATATGTGTATCTATGTGTGTGTGGACATGTGCTAGTTAACGGGGATCTTTGTCTTTGTTAACAGCACTTGACCCTACGGTGTGTTAAGGCTATAAGGGGGATGTTTGTATTTGTGTGGACATCGCTCCAAGTACTCAAACCATGAATAAGCAAGCACCTGGTGCGATGGGACAACACCACCACTCGGGAAGACAAAGACGGCCAGGCGTGACTCTTTCCGTGCTCTGTCGTTGTTG
>JAZEWU010000016.1:6173082-6194320 GCA_036362915.1 Geotria australis
TGTCCATACTTCACCACAATCGTAGGGTGCAGGACCGGTTCAGGAACCACTCACCACTGAGCCGTGGTTGTTGACCGAACTCACACGCATTAGTTGATAAAAAAAAAACACAGGCTTGGGTAATCCATAGCCTTAAACCACCATCCATCCATCATCCATTGTCAGAAACCGCTCAATGCTGTACAGGGTCGCGGTGAGCCGGAGCCTATCTCGGCAGACATAGGGCGCAAGGCAGGGCTATACCAAGGATGGGACGACAGTCCATCACAGGGGACGTAAACCACCGTCACGGAGGAGATGGAGCGATAATAGTGTTAACTCGTTTGGTATTCGCGCTATTATTACAACGCAATGTTACGACGAAGCCTCTGGATTTCAATGTTGTTTGCAGAAGATTGGTGGATCGTAACATCGTATGATCGTGAGAGGTTGCCTTGGCTTTGTGGAGGCCTTGATCTAGCAGTGGATTGACCATGCCTGCATATGATGATACTAGACAAACGTGCTTGTTGGTCCTGCACTCTTGTTGAAAGCACCGTGCTGAAAATTAAAGATCCATCGCATCTGGACATGGCTCTTTGTCGAATGTGGCCGAAGGGTCTGGGACGCGAAAACCGCGAGGCCTGTTCATCCAGCAGTGGATTAGCAATGGTTGCCGTTGTTAACCGAGCTGCCGTTAGTTGTGCGAAACTGTAGAAACGACGATGGTTATATGGCCACTGGACGCCGTTCGTTGTTGGAAGTCAGAATGGCCGAGCGGTCTAAGGCGCCAGACTCAAGGCAGAACAGCCTTCCGTGCTCAACGCGGGATATCTGGTCTCCGAATGGAGGCGTGGGTTCGAACCCCACTTCTGACAAGATTTTTTGACTTTATTTTTTGTGCTAGCTCTCACCGAGATGAACATCCACGAACTTGTCGTCGACCGATTGAATTACGTTTAGGCTGGTTAAATGTTGTTTTGTTGAATCAAAATAACAAACAGCTAGTGCTTGTTGATGCCTCTACGACATTTCTCAAAATGGACCTGCCTCGCCGCTGCGTTGTTGCCGGGAGAAAAGCTGCCTTTGTGGATGTCATGCCACGTTTACACGATAGGGGGAGATCCTGTGCGTGTTCACCGAATTATACGTGGGTGTGTATCGCCATCTACTGGCCACGCTAACGCAGCAACGGTGGAATAATGTATTTCCCAATAGATTTTCCCAAGTCATGCCAACATGACAAACTAAAATTGTATGGCTATATGTCCAAGTCATGCAAATCTCCTCATACTATCGGTATCCCTAGCAGCCCTGCGATGCCACAATTCATATCACATCACGAACTTATTTCATTCTGTGTCCCACACATGAAATTTAATGTGATTAGACCTATGTTGTTCCAAACCTGTGTTATCGAGGGATAGAGTAGTGGTTATGGCATTGTTCTATAAAACTGGTTACCTGAGTTTGATTCCTGGCCATGGCTTAACATCAGTGGTGGGTGTTCTCCGATTAGTTTCTGACCTCCATATACACGCACTGACCAGCGTGGTAAAATATGATAAAACGACCATCATGATGGCACAGCGAGGAAGATACTTTAATACAGCAGTGGAATGAAACGTATGCCGCTAGATTCATAGCGCAATGTATTAACTGCGGGGCCACCACTCCAGTTGCTCACTGAGGCCAACGAACTGTGCATGCTTAAACTGTAATTGTATCAAAATGCATTCACTGAATATTTCAATTCACCACTTAATTGATGAAGTGTTCGAAACAAGTAATTAGATATCACAGTCCTACCATACAGGTGCAGACAATGAAGAATGTTTGTTCCGTACATGTACATGCACGGACACATTGTCAGTCAGCTGCTGGATGAGGACAATCTCGCCATACTTCACCAGGATGGTTTTGGTGATAGTGGGGGGAGTGCAGAAAAAAACCCAATGGTTTTTGCTGCACTGCCATCTCCTGCACACAGCCCCTACTAAACCTGTATTTTGTCCTGGGTGGTCACCCATGCAACCACTACTATTCAACTTGAACTCCTGCTTACCCTCCGAGGTTTGATCAAATCGGGAAATGTGGTGCTCGGCATGTTGTCCGAGCAGACCAAGCAAGCAGAAAACCGCCATCTGCTGCCAGGTTGTGGTATCGCTTGCAATGAGACCCACCATCAATGACAACCACATCACGACAGCTCTCGCAGATTAGTACTGTATTGGGTATACGGGTGGGAGGAGGAGACGGCCGTTTTGTGGCCAAATGTGCATAGAATATTTACTACAAGGTCAAAGACACTCAATTGAGATTGAACAGCCTGCTTGTAAAACAAAAATCTGCACGGAAATGAATTATCGATGCCAAATTCACCATCGTTATATACTGATGCATTCATTAATATGTGAAATCTAATGCTGAATAATAATTTGACACTGCAGGAATGTAATATGTTAATGGGATGAGCATGCCAGCAATTTAAACGATTGACTGTCTTTCTATATATATCAGAATGACTCCACAGCTGTGCCTACACGTACATGTACGAAATAGCCATTGTCAATACAATCCACTGCTGGATGAAGGCCTATGCACATCTTCAACCGAATGCTCTGCTTGTAAAGTAGAATGTTGACTTTCAGGTCTATTGACCTATAAGCTATATCAGCTGTTGTTTTCCTCGAAGCTATTCTGTGTTTAGTCAGTCAGTTTTTATTTAAGCTGGGGGGGTCGAGGTAGAAGCGTTCACGTCGCGATCCCTGTCAAGTAATACTTGGTATTGCCTGCGAATTCTACCAAACACTTCGAAGCCAAGCTGAAAGACAACGATGTCCAGAAGCTGCCCATCGTGCTTTGAAGAATCGCAAAGAAGAAAGATTTAAGCTGGAAGGAACTTCTGAGGTATGTAGCTCATTTAAACAGTTGTCCAGCGCGGAGGGATAAGCAAAGTGCGCAAGATAGGGCTATACCCATAATGGAACGCCTGTCCATTGCAGGGCACTGGCGGTAATTTACTCAGCAAGTCAATTAACCTAGGCATCACCATGTCTCTGGACGGTCTATATATACTATACATGGAATTTGATCTATTCTTAGACTTGTTTTGATTGCCTATTGGCTAAATAATACTATAAACGTATCACTGTTAAATGTTACACATATTTGTCAACCCTTGTTAACGATACCAATTTGGATTTTATCATGCTTTTGAGCCATTGGTGACAAGAAGGAAAAATAATAAGTCGTAGCATATTTATGGTCAGCTAATTAGCAAAGGCAGCGGAGGAAAACCCAATGTTATATTGAACTCCTATGTTGCCAAGCCTATGCTTTCTACCTTCGACCGATCCGCACTGATTAGTGTCGTGAATTACCACGACAACTTGCACAGAGTGAATGTGGAGGCCCTCTTTCCGCAATGGATTAACAAAATACATTTACAATAGATGTGTGTGTGTGGAATTATTCAAAAAAACAATTCCCCCTTATCAAAACCCCTCTTTGTGTTCGCTAGTATGCTGACTTGGTGGTGAACCGCATCGAGAAACACTACATTCCTTCCCTTTGCAGGCAATTTGAGGTGACTGCAATGACCCTGTCTTATTCTTCATCGCCGCTGCCTGGGCGCCCACGAACCTCATCGCCAAAATAGCATCAGCATGTGGTCTCAGAGCGAGTCTGTGTGGAGGGCATCTCTATAGAACGTCTGGGATGGAGACACAGTTCATTGTCTCCTTTCCACGCCGTGTTTAGCAGCAGAGCCAACAAGGAAAAACACAAACTTATTTTATGAAAGTCTCAGCGGCTAAGCTTACGTTGGTTATCATGTTTGAGATAATTTTTCAGTCAAGACTGAATGGCTTTAAGTATGTCAGTGGGAAAAAGAGTTTCGTGGCGCAAAAACATAGCTTGTAAATACGTTTTGCTCTGTTAAGTCGCCGAATTCCGCATGATTGTGTACAGTATATGATGTGCACCGCATTATGATACTCTATACAGCTTTTGAATGTGTTCTAAGGCAAATATTACCGTATTAATGATTAACGGAGGAATGATTATGATGCTAATGTACTGTAATATATCAGACAAGCTACCCCTGAGTCTCAAGGTCTTTCATTTCAGTTGGACCCTGCATTGGGATGTTGGGACAATTCCATCTATTGTAAGCTGTAAATACTGAAAAACGTGCAATGTACACATAAAGACAAATAAGTCGACACAGAAGTCGAAACGTCTGTCGCAAATAAAAACACGCTATTTAAAGAGAGGCAGTGGGGTTCTTGAATGTTAGTTTATGCCTAACGCATCGAGACCGACGTTTACAAATGATAGATATACCGACACAGGGGTCGGTATATCGATCATGATAACGTCGCAGATAAGCGGGGAAACGAGTTTGTGAACACCCTGGCGCACAGTTCTGTAATACTAATAGCCTGCCATAAATAATCCTGGCCAGGCGAGCAACAATTCACCAACTGCCATTCCCCCATTCTTGAGATTCTGCTGCACGACGCGACGAAGCAATGCAGTTCATGAATTGCGCATTTAATGGTTGCGGTGTGGGGACGTGCCTTGTTTTTATAAAGGCGCACGAATGGCGTATTAATTAAATTAGCATCATATTTGACTGGAAATTGAGACGTTTGAGCTGCATTAATGTTCCAACACGAATATGCCCATGCACATTGTTGGCTTTGCTGCATTGGTAAATTCCTGACCTTGTCCCATATTAATAACACCCCATCCGTATCCATCTCTACTGCCAACACTTGCTGTTAATTATACACGTACTAAGCATAGCAGTATACCTTACAATCACTCTATACTTAATTTTGCATGCGATTATGATAATCGATTAGGAACATCTCTAGCACTGACGATATCCTAAACACTATAAATGTAACTAGTCTATAGAATCTGTCCCTAACTACATTCATAACTCAACCATTCATAACTAACCATCTCCTCAAAACAAACTAGGAGTGCAATTTTGCACAGACTCATTTTTGATTTAGCATGACCCAGAATCAGACAATTCATCGAATCGCCCACAGGGCGAATCATTCATTATATATACCCTTAAAACTTACCATTATCGTTAACTCTAACTTATCCCTATTAACAATCTGAGCACCATTACCATAACCTACTTACTCTGAAATCCCACTTTTGTTTTATTCTAGTGCCATCTGGTGGGAGGAGATGTGAAATACAGAAACACGTCTTAGCCAGTGCCTGGAATAACCTTTGTCCATTACAGGACCTTCGCCGGGCTCTCCGGTTTCCTCCCACAGTCCAAAGGCATGCTGCTGGATAGGTTAATTGGTCTGCGGACTAAATTGCCCCCGGTGCCCTGTGATGGACTGGCGTCCCATCATGGGTATAGCCCTGCTCTTGTGCCCTGTATCTGCCGGGATAGGCTCCGGCTCACCTTATAAACAAAGTTTTATAAATACAGTACAGGATAGTACACTTCTGCACTGTAGCCTTTAATAACTTTTAAGCCCGTTATCAAGCCACCACTGTTGTACGTATGAAAAGGTTTTAGTGAACAACTGTCAGTGTGATTGGCATGGGTTGTGTGTATTTGGATGGGACACGCAGGGGCGTTTCATTACTGATACTATGAGAGGTGTTCAACTGATACTATGAGAGGTGTTCACGGCTCTTTTTGGATAGCTGTTTGTAGATTAATCTCTGCGACGTATCGCTCCCCACGTTGGAGGCATCAGATACTGCCCAAAGTGGAATTCGTAGGATTCTTCCAAAATGTTAATAAGTACAGCAACATTCGATATTTTTACTTTGGCATTTTGCGTACAAAAAATGTACAAATGTATAATTACCATCTTAAATTCATAAGTTTCATACAATACAGTATACATATGTACAATACTTCATGTTAAACCGTTGTTTTAATCGCAGAGTATGATTTTGCAATGAGAATGTCTTAAGCCTGGCTTTATCCTGCGGGTAGATTAATGGATAAACATGTTATAAGAGACAACCGATTACACTAAAGTACCGCATTAACTGCAGTACTGTATGTGTGGGCTGACGTTGTTCACTGTAGTGTTCATCATTGCCCGATTTTGTGTTTAACGTAGACATTTGTATGCAAAAGTTCTACGTTAAACATGTCAATTTACCCGTTTACTTAACGTGTACGTTTGACGCGTATTTGTGACCCACCATTCAAGGGCAACTATATCACGCAGCACCGTACTCAATGCACTTCGCTCAAGTGCGTAACAATGCCCCGTAAACTAGATATTTTGCCTTAGAATAAAAGTTTAGTGCAGCCGTTCTGATTCAGATTTGAATACACGAAACACATGTTGGATTGTCAATGTTTTAATCAACAAAATAGTTATGTTAAAAGGCTTGGGTGAAAAGCCTTGATTGTGAACAAGGGGGTTGTAAATCATTTTATAGCGGGGCGTGAGGGAAACTAGCCTTTCCAGTGTTTCATTGTTCGCAACGGGATATGGGCGCTCAGCATTTATCAATGCCCGTTCTTGCATGTGTGCGAGCTGCTTTCTAAGAACTCATGCACTATTAATGCAACTACGAAGGAGCGTGCACAACACACAACTTATCGTCCTTGGCTAACACAATAAATCTATGTTAGTAGCAGCATAACACCATGAATCGCAACATCGACCCAGGGAAACTTTTGGCGCCAAAAAAACAAATGGACAAAAGGGGAGGCGACCCCCCCGGGGGGGTTCACCCCTTCCCCCTCGCATGGCTTTTTCCCGCGCTTTTGCTTCAGTGTTTTGCGCTGCAGCACGACCGTTTTCAGGCCCCTCCTGCGCGCGTCTCCCCACCTCCCGCCTCCCCCG
This sequence comes from Geotria australis, assembly GCA_036362915.1. Lineage (NCBI taxonomy): Eukaryota > Metazoa > Chordata > Hyperoartia > Petromyzontiformes > Geotriidae > Geotria > Geotria australis. Next base: position 6,179,919 of record JAZEWU010000016.1, read on the forward strand.
CCCGGCGGCGTGAGCCAATTGGCGCGAACCGGCTGCTCCCCACACGCGCCGCCGGTTACGCGCCCTCCCGACCAACAGCGAGCGGCGCATACGATTCAAATCTGCGCGAGAGCCAATGGGTGCGCGGCGGAGGCTTCGCGAGCCAATGGGAGCGCTCTCCATCGGCGCTTATTGCGCGTTCGTTGAGCGCCGCGAGCTTCCATTGCCTCAGCCTTTGCACAGTACTGCGCCAGCGTTAAGCGAACCCCAAGTGGTGGGTGAGTGAGTGTTGAGTGGCCCGCGGTTGGGGTGGGATTTTGTTTGTATTTTTTAATATTGGTGCACGCGGTCGGGTGCCGCTGTTCTCCTTCGTTTACGTCGTGGTTCGTTTAACTTTGCACGTTGAATTTAGTGGCGTGGCGGCAGGCGAGCGAGAAGGTGGTTATCTCCGTCTTTTCTCGCTCGCCTCGCTCGCAATAGCGCAGGGCGCTGCGTCCCGTCTGTTGCCACTGCGGGCGGCGTAAGATGGCGGCGATGGTTGGCGTGGTCGCGGCCGCCCCTTTCTTCGCCGTGTTCCCGCTCGTTTTTCTCGCGTCTCGCGACTACGAACTGGCCCCGGACTGATGTGGGACTCGCGTTGGAATGTGCCGAGTGCGATGGTCGGACTTTGAGCGCGCTGCCTCGGTGGGAATGTGCCGTCGGTGCGATTGTGCGAGGGGTCCCCCGTCTCCCCTCAGCTGCGTAGTGGTGAAGAAGGCGCTCGGCCATTTTGGGAGGCGCGCGTTTCGCATTAGCTAAATTGAGGTTATGTGATGCGTTTTTTACGTTGAATTAACGCTGGGTTTCCTTGGTTCACGGGCTAAAATTGTAGAGAAAATCGGAGGTATTTGTTGCGTAAGTCGCGGGTTTGTTTTGACGTAATGGTCTTTTTAGATCGAGAGAGGAATTGTAAGCCTTTGTGGGGGCCTGAGGCGCTCTAAAGATGGAGTATTGCACGCATACAAATTGACTCGTTTATAAAATATGAAAAATGAAACTTAACAAATAGAACCGCTAAAGCTATTTTCTTGCTTCGAAATTATACTGTAAGGCTGCGAATTTTTGCAAGTTTTTTTCTCCGAAATTTAAAAGGGCGTATTTGTATTTTGTTAATTTTTGCAAAAGGTGGGCTCTTTTCAATAACGTTTGTTTTTGCTATAACGCGTAGTTGCATTGCAGTTGTAACTTGTGAGATTTATTTACAATTTGTAGTTGGCATTATTTCACTGGGAACTTATCACGGTTTGGAAGTATTGTGTAACAATTGAGTCTTTTGTTTTTAACTATCGTATATAAAACAAGTTTTTATGTTTGCGAACACGTTTACGTTTATTAATGTAAACATTTCAACATTTGCGCTTTGGAATGGTGACGTGAAATTTCTGATATTTAACCCTAAATATATGGCTAACGTTTAAAAAAATTATAAACAAACCAATGCAACGCGGATGGCGGGAATTATTAGAACCCGCGCTTGACCCGGTCAAAGTTAAGTGAGGGTTAGCAATACATAGTAGCCCTTGACATTAATTGTGTTATCATTGTGTGTTATTTGAAAGTTTCAGATTTAAATCTTCTGTTAAGGGTTTTTGTCGTTGTTTAGGACCAAAGATTAGTGTTATTCCTTTGAAATCCGCCCCTGCCTGGGCCGCGTGTTAGCTGCCTATTGTTAGCAGTGGTGGTCACCATCGCCATTGCAGCCAGAGGCTTCCATTCATTCATTGATTTTTTCGTTTCCTTTCCCCCGCCTTATTAAGGTCTTTAGATCTATGTTTTGATGCACAGTACAGTTCGTTATGCACGATCAATTGTATTTTTTTAAATATCGCGTTTTACGATTTCAAGCGAGTGATACGTTTAAATTTGCCTTAGAGCGCCTATATAATGTGTATATATATTTGTTAATTAAAAAATAATTTCGGATTATTTTGGTAAATTTTGATGGCTGTACAATTTTGGCAGACGCTTGCCACAGCCTTTTGTGTGTAAACGATGTCCAGAGGCTGAATTATATATGTCTTAACGTGACCTAACTCATAAAAAGAGCTAGACTCTGTGGACAGGTGTGACAGACCGTTACATGTCTTACATTACATGACACGTTTTACGTTACATGACAGACCGTTACATGGTTGATGATTTTCCGTTTCTCTGTCGTTGACATGTCGTCGTTCTCTCCACGGCCCCTTGTGCAGCGCTTTGTGACCCTCGGGTGAAAGGCGCTCTATAAATCCTAATTATTATTAAACGTAAGCAGCAGTCTCGCCTCAGCATTTTGTGGTAGCTTAATTTGCACCCCCGTCCTAAATGCCGTCGAAATAATTGTTATATTCAAGTGGCCTTAATTGGGCACGATTGTAAAAAATGCTGTCCCCATTTGACGCGATGTTGAGCGCTTAAATACCACGATATTTACTCTTCAAAATATGGTCTGTTGAATTATTTTTTTTGTCATTACATTTGCGGATTTAAGATTCTAATTAACAGCTCGTTACTGGTATTGCTGCAGGACTTGCTTGTTAAGCTAGCATTCGATGTAGCACTGGTAATTAATTGAAAGCTAGGCATAGCCACGCTACAGGAATGTCAACTCTTGTAAGCTACAAAATTAGCAGGGTGGTTAGCCACCGGTAACGTTTAATCACAATTAGCATGCGCGTTCTGTTCGGGCTAAATGGTATTTTGGGATAGAGTACAAAAATACGATGAATGTCAGTCAAAATTGTTGCCCCTTTGCAAATAGAACGCGTGAATCCCTAGGTATTTGCGGTGTTAACGCAACTGTAGCTTGATAAAAGGGCTGTAAATTCGTCTAGTTGCCTGGGATTTCATGTCACGATGTGTAACTGCCGTGCTAATTGGCGAATCCAGTTCTCGCATCATTTATAAGGCAGTGAGAGCGTTATGTCATTTCACATTGCGCTATATGGGTGCGTGTGCCGTTCTCACAGCGATGTCCAGAGGCTGACCATAGTGCTTCGAAGAATCGCAAAGAAGAAGAAGATTTCAGTGTCTTGAGATTTAGAGGTTTTAGCGAGCCCGGTAAAATTATTTGTCATTGTGCTAAAATATCAGGATTAACCTAAAGGCATTGGCTACTACGGACGGCATTGCTGCTGAGCTACATCAATCACAAACTGGAGGGGTTCTATGCCTCGATAAGATGTGCAGCTGCGTAATTGAAATCTAAAAAAGTAGAAAACGAGTGGTTGGATATGAAAGCGTCTAATGCTGACATTGCTGTTAATATGGTTGTGTATTGATTGTGATCAAAGGGTTTTGGAGGGAATGGGAAGAAGGCTTTAATTATTTTACTCGAGCAGCAATGCACATACAATATTTATCTTTTGAGACCACGTCTGTGGCTATTCACCTGTCAGCGTTGAAGCCATTACACGTCTCATTCAACTGGTATCGAGAACGTGGGTGGGTTGTGGTGGGTAGCAAATTAAACTATAATGCCACGTTAAGTTGCTTCTTGCTATTGACGTGCCAGTTTGGTCGTATAACTTAAGTTGCACGTGAAACTATCGATGGCTTCTGTACTTGAAAATATGGCGAATTTCCTAAATGTACTGTTATGCACGTGTAATGCTATACTCAGTGACAATGTTTGGATGTTTTTGTGTTCTAGTGCGAAAATGGGTAAAGGAGAGCCAGGAAAACCGCGTGGGAAGATGTCTTCCTATGCATACTTCGTGCAGACTTGTCGCGAAGAGCACAAGAAGAAACACCCCGAGGCATCCGTAAACTTTGCAGAGTTTTCGAAGAAATGCTCCGAGCGCTGGAAGGTAAAAACGCGCGACGCTTTTTCGACATAATTTCCCACTTTTTGGCGAGAATCTAAATTTATGTGGCTTGTAAGTGGAGTTCATTGACCAACACAAACCTATTGTGCCTTGCAGACGATGTCCGCCAAGGAGAAGGCGCGCTTTGAGGAAATGGCTAAGGCCGACAAGGCACGTTATGACCGGGAGATGAAAAATTATGTTCCGCCTAAGGGCAAGAGGAAGACGAAGGACCCCAACGCACCCAAGAGGCCCCCGTAAGTCCTGCAGCATCCTGTTTTGTGGCTTTTTCCTGGGAAAGTGGCCTTGTCACTCGTTTTTAAGAGATTTTTGTTATCACTATGGAGAGACCCTCATCTCATCTAGCAGTGGGTTTACAAAAGGGACTTTGCATATTCATCATTGCATTAACTTTTATTCGTTAGCGTGTTGAGAATTTATTTTCCACACGAGGTGAAAGTCCACAAAGGCGCTAATGTGATTGCATACAACGTGAGTGCTATTGTACTGTGCAATTTAATCCGTAGCAGTGAAAGCGTATTACGTTGAGGCTGTATGAGAAACGTTGTACGTGTTGACTGCAAGTGCCTTGTGAACTCATCATAGCTGTGAACGCGGCAGGGGAGGTTGTGTAAACTGAAAGGTCGGTCAGATTTGCCAACGGGTGGTTGGTATAACACGTGGTGGCAAATTGCCGCGTTTGTGCACAGGTCTGCATTTTTCGTGTTCTGCTCGGAGCACCGGCCCAAGGTGAAGGCAGATCACCCTGGCCTGGGTATCGGTGAGATTGCCAAGCGGCTGGGAGAGATGTGGGGACTGCTCACGCCCGAGACTAAGTCACCGTACGAGAAGAAGGCTGCCAAGCTGAAGGAGAAGTATGAGAAGGTGAGGTTTCTAACGATCGTGAGTTCTTTGTTGCAGTAGAAATATCTGGGGTGTAGTGCCTCAGCCAAAATGCCCGAATGACGTTGAAGGTCAGTGTGGCACTTGACCAAAAAAAGTCAACACGATAACAGACTTGCAGTTTAGATGACAATGGTTTTTATCCCAGACCTGGGATTTGGTAAAGTCAAGTGCCACACTGACCTTCAACGTCATTATCCCAGACCTGGGATTTGGTAAAGTATTTGGAATTGCAGACTTGGTAGGCAACATAAGTGTGTGGTGATTGGCAAAGCAGCTGTAATTTAGAATACATTTTCTTTAGTTTGACAAGAAAGGCAGAGGATAATCAATTTCTTCACCAAAGGGGCAATATAGCATCACTTTCCAACAGAGCTGTAGTAATTCTATAAATGGTGAGTTTTGCATTGGAACGGCAACAAATTAGTATTTTCTTAATTTGCTTGAACACATTTCTACAGGGAAGTAAATGCATTCAAGGTTGACAAATCCTTTTGGCTATGGCTTTTCCTAGAAGCCCATCTCCCTAATGAATGCATTGTTCATTATGCAGTGCATGTGTGCTTCTGTTTGCGTCTCATGCACCTTACACAGACATTAATTCGGAGCTCACTTGTTGCGAAAAAATGTGAGGTTAATAAGCGGCAGCGACTCGGAGCATTTTAAAATGTGCAGCTTTTATTTTATCAGTGGCAAGCTTGCACGCTTGCTAGTAGTGTCTTGGTCTTTGTTGTAAGATTTTGTTCTCTGTTAGGACGTGGCGGCGTACCGTGGAAAGGGCAAGGCGGCACCCTCCAAGGCCGCACCAGAGGAAGATGATGACGATGAAGAGGATGAGGAGGAAGATGATGATGATGAAGATGATGACGAGTAGGCTGCAAGCAGCGAAGGAGTGTAAACCAGGGTTTCACTGGCAGGCGCTTACATTGATAGTTTTTTTGAAGGAGGTTTGGAGGGAATTTAATCTGTTTTTGGGGGGGTTTCACAGTTATCCTGCAGAAGGTAAAAATACAATGTGAAGCCCATTACGTTTGCCCATGGCAGAATCCCAGCTTTGACATAATTGGTTTAATAGTTCCTCAAGGGCTTCAATGTTGGCTATGGGCACTACGTCTCCATTTGAGAGCATTAAACTGTTGGAAGTTTGGGGCGGTATAGGAAGCTGAATTTTGATTGATTTGAAAGGACAGGGACGTTTATTGAATTAACATACTACTTAACCTCCTTTTTAATTGTGTAAAATTCCACGTTTGCACAGTCACAACTCAAAGCCCACTCCATATGGATTTGGTGTTGGTTTTAAATTGCATTATTAAGGTATGTAACATCACAACGTGCTGACCAAGAGCTACAAACTAATTTGCAAACTCCGAAATGTAGCAATGAAATTGACTTCATCTGAGTAATCACCGTATCTTGATGACGTTATTTTGATTTGGTCACGTATTGATAATGCATTGCTGTAGTGAGATACCGTTAATGTCAAGGTCATGTATGATAACTCGGTGTGAAATTAGTACTTTCATATTGGCCAATTATGCTGCAGTGTTGCCCATAAAGAGGATTACCGCTTGGTTGAAAGGAAAATTATAAAATATTTGTATGTGGCAGAGTGTAGACTTGGTTAGATTGAGACTGCTTTTGAATTTTTACTAGGTTTGAGACTACAAAAGCATAATCTGTATTGAGAAATTGCCACTTCGAAAAAGAAAAAAAAAATTAACCTTCCCACTATGTACAGTCTGCTTTTGTTACTTTGTGGCTTGTAATACATTTTTTTAGCCTGGGGTTTTTGTCTGCTTTCAATATTAACCTTGTAGGGTGAATTTGTTTCACATATATTCTGATGAAAGTTGTCCATTTAATATGTCTGTTGGACTTAATAAATTCTGTAACTTTTAAGCAACAATAAAATGGTCTTTTTTACAACATGGTCCATCCTCGTTGCTTGTGGTGAGGTTGCATTGATTGCACAAAACCATTTAAGATGCAGCATACAGTAAAAATTGTTTGCTAAAGAATCAAAGTAAATTAACTTTTAATGATAAAATACTTTACAATTGGTGTAACGTACAGGCATTTGAAATTGGTTGCCTCTGTGCTGCGTGATTTGATGCAAATTATGGTTATTTCTCCAGACGCAGAAAAGGGATCGTAGCGTAGGAATACAAAGCTTTGGTATCCTGACATTAAAGAACTCAGAAGCGAACTTCAAGGAGGGAAACATGACCTTAATTAATGTGCCTTTTCAGAAGGCACTCGCATCTTCGCATAGTACTGCACTTCTATCAGGCATGTTTTTTTCCCTGTACAGGTGAGGGAAGATAAATGAAAACTGCAAGTTATTCAAAGTAAAATTTAGAATTGGTGTAGTTTTTACCAGCAAGAAACACGACGGAAGTTGGATACGCCAACTTTCAGCTGCCACTTCTACCGATTAAGTTGAAAAAAAAAAATCTTTCTAACTCAAGTACAACAGTAAAATGTTAAGTTCTTGCATATCCCTTGACATCGGTACATTCTTACAATTGATAAACACTGAGCAGTTAGTGTTACAATACAATGTGGGAGGCTGTTGACAGTCTTGCATGCTTAATGAGAAACGGTGCTAGTAGGCATTGCTCATGTTACAATTTGATGAAAACCATGAATGAGTACTGCATGTTTCTACTCCACAGTTATAGGGTTGTAAAAAGGTTGGCGCTGCTGTGCTGAACAAAACTTGACGTTATCACTGACAACAAAACTTTGAAGTGAAAAAAGGTCAAAACTGCTTGCAAGTACGGTTTGTGTGCATAGCTCTTTGGACTGCAGATTTGTCAGTCGAGATTGTGTTCCAGCACTTGATTTGCAGCCGATACTGGTCACCGTGACGTTTGTTCTTGGACGTATGTATGCATCTCGTATATCTTGCGACGCGGGAAACATTTGGAGGCACTTCCAAAACAAAATAACTTGGATTTGCCGCACCAGAAATCTGAACCGAGATGACGATTATTTTATATTTAGCAATGTGTGATATCTTGGTTTCTTAATTAGTTTTAGTTTTTAAGACAAACATTGAAATGACCATCTAAACACGCTAATTCTGAAACGAATATGTTCAGATAGCTCGAATGTGAAACTGAACAAAAATAAGTAATTTTTTGGTAAGTATTAAACCCCATATATTTTTTCCCAAATGTAGCCAGTGGTGTGATGCCACAGCTTAACACTGCACATAAACGGCGAGCTTATTTGCGAACCACATGCAATTTTGTTCCTCAGTGGTAACGCATCCTTGCAGTTTGTAGGTACCATTCGTGGTCAAGTATGTTCAAATAACCCACACGGTATGGGGAGACTCATGCAGCAGTGGATTGACAGGGCTGTACACGTGTAAGGTTAATTGTTACAGCCCATTCCGTCTCGCACGATCGCAACAAGTCCTTCAATCTTGACGCAAATGTGGGGATTGTCGACTTGATAAGTAAACGTTTGTGCGTCCGTGTGTAACAGCCGTGTTACATTTTCCATCCGCAAAATAGTTTTATAAAAAAGACACTCGTTTCTTTACTTGGAAATTCCAGTTCTTCACTGGCACATCGCAGCAACGGAGCGGTGCCGGGGTGCGTGACGGGTCGAATCTACAGCTGGCCGCCGCACCGTCGTCTAAACCGGCGATCCGTCCGGCTGCCTTCTTCCACCGTGCCCGGTACTCTCCTCGGTCGGTCTGTCTTTGTGTTCCACGAGTTCATCTCCTACGAGTTCCTCTCCAACGAGTTTATCTTCAACGAGTGCTCTCAGAACTTGACGTGGTTAATTTCCCAGCGTTGGCTCAGGCTGGTCGGGTTGCAGAGTGCCAGGAACACTTGCTGCAGCGTCTCCGAGCGGTCGAGGCACCTCCCAGAGGGGCTGTGCACGAGCCTTCCCTCGCCCTGTGCGACACAAGTCAAGCGGTGAGTGAACTGCTCCCTCCGCCCACACACGTCAACTGCCGATGCAGCTGTTACAAAGCCGTATTTTACATTTTAACACATTGATGGTTGCTCTTCAGAGCTGTTCTTTCGGGATAGCCGTGTCGAGCGATCTCCCTCTAGCTGCGCCCACCATCGGGCATCTGGTAAGGATGCCCCCTGGAAGACTCCCCCGGGAAGTCTACCGGGCACGGCCCACTGGGCGGAGACCTAGAGGCTGACCCAGGACACGCTGGAGGGATTATATCCTTCGGCTGGACAGGGAACGCCTGGGAATCCCCCCCCCCAGGAAGAGCTGGAATCTGTTGCTGAGGAAAGGGATGTCTGGTCCACTCTCCTTGTACTGCTGCCACCGCGACCCCCACCAGGACAAGCTGTTTAGAAAATTGATTGATGGACCATCAACCGGCGTCTCACCATGCGGAAGCTCCAGTCGTTGAACTCGGTGCGGTCGCAGTGCATGATGGTGACGCCGGTGCCTTCCTTGCCGCCCTGCGTCAGGCACTGGTCGTGTTGCATCAGCTGGTTCATGTCGTTGAGGCGGAACAGCTGACGGAGACCCAGGGCAGAGGCCACGGAGACAGAGGGGAAAGCGACGCAATGGTATGAGAGAGGAAGGGAGAGGTGGAGATTGTGCGAGTTGGTGACTGGATGAGCTATCTGAATCTCAAGCACTTACAGACAAAGGTACGATGATGTAAACGATTGTGCGGAGGCACGGTCGGAGACATCATCTAGACCTGCACGGCCTGCTGAAACAGCATCCAGCAGTGGATTTAAAGGGGGCTGTATGTGTGCTATGCTATGTGAAGCTGGGATCGAGTGATTGGTGAAACGAGAAAGTTTTTACCCTTTCTGGCAATAACACAAATAGCCACCGTTTACACACCTTTTACAATGCAACAAGTTTTCAATAACCACGCATGCTTGTGGTAAGACATACAAACAATATGCTTGTGTGCATTGTCCTTGAAATGTATCGGCCAACACCAGCGACAGCCTTCTCTGTGGCCTTGTCTCACCGGTGTTAGACCACACATTGCCAAGGTGCCCATAGTTGTTGGCATCACCTGGTTGCCCCCCAGGCCGTGGCAGGGCCCCAGCTCCACAATGCCACCGTTGTTGTGGCCCATGCTGTCGATGCAGTAGTTGCTCTTCTTGCCACGGATCTGGCGGTCGACACAAACACGGAGACATCTCGGATTCTGTAACGATTTGCAACATGCGTTCGTCTCTTGCATTTTATTCGCGGCATGGAAGCAGCTAGCTGTTCAAGGCCAAAACCTGTGTTTTGATGTATTTTTAACAGTCCCTGGTAGAATAGGTCTCAAATAACAACGTGCAATTATACTAAACTTTGGTTCGTAATGAGTCGTCTTTGTCGCGGTTATAGTTCCTCCGCTGCTATGGACAGACGCAAGAACAGAACCAATGGTTAAATGCATTCTATGTGAGTCGTTCTGCATGGGTTTCCTGTGGGTTCTCCGGTTTCCTCCCATGACTTAAAAAAACTCATCGGTTGGCCGATACCATCATAATAGATAGCATGCCATGTCTGGCAAATGTTGGCACCTGCTAACCACGTGGCAGTCTTCTCCCACATCTCCGCGGATTCCTCGCAAAGAGGTGGTCATTCTCTCTTCGAAAAAATACCTTCGACACTGAACGAACACCGTGCCACGCGGAATTATAAATCGCTATTAAAAGAAATGCGTTATTTTTTTGATTTACAAGTCATAACGCGCACCAGTGTTCATTCAACGTCGAACGATGTTCACGTTACTACGAGCGGTGGAGGAAGCACCCCACCTCTCCCCAGTCGACGTTCTTGGGCGGCAGCGGGTAGAACTGCAGGACGTCGTAGGCGATGTTCTCCATGAACCAGCTGAAGCTCTTGCAGTTGTGCTCGCGCCGGAAGCGGTGCAGTGCCGAGATGTCTCCGTACGGTAGCGCCTGAGTCTCCGGGCGACTCGCGTAGAAATAGTCCCGGTAGTCGTCCCACCAGACCTCCACCACCCGCACGTAGTTCTGTAAAATCGCCACAGTCCGTCGCCCGAATTGAGTTTGAGCGGGTGGCACGCGGCCCAATATCAAACAATCTGTTGTCCACCTTGGTGACTATAACTCCGGTTTTTCAATATACTCCACCTCCAGACCCACTTGGCTCACTTCGGTATGGTCTTCACGGACCACTGGGTGGCACTCGCGGCCCACTCATGCGTCGCGACCCACTGTTTGAGAATGGTGGTGCTTTACGACTTGGAAATCCACATCAAGGTCCAAAGGAACTAGATTCTTTTAACGTTGGCACGTAACCCGGAGTAATACGTGTAGGGATGCAACGGCTTAAATTAGCAAATTACCTCCAGGATTTATCACCGTGCGACAGGATTGCCTTCCAGCCAATGTCGGCTTGCGGATGCCTTCATCCAGCAGTGGATTGACAAAAGGGCTGTGCATGATAAATATATTTTTGGAGACCCCCCACAAAGTTCGAGTTCCTCGGGCTGCAGCCCTTGGAGCCCGCCGCGTTAAACCAACCCCATCTACCTAGGTTCTAAATGCACTACAAACATTAAAGTGAACAAGAGTATTTTACTTTTTGCCTCCATAACTTACAGCAATACACACAGTGATGCTGCGGCTTTAATTACTAGATTAGGGACAGGATTTATCGCGGCGCGACTTTATTGCGTATTTTCGGCCGCTAGCGTCATCCCATCATCGTGTGCAAATTGAACCTCTGCTCGTGGCTCGACACTTCATTTGCAAATTGCGCTTTCTCCGGTCACTCCCACACTGCTTATACTAAGTCAGATTTTAAAATGCACTTTAATTAATGGGTGAGCACGTGTGTGTTGTCTTGTCCGAGAGTGGTTAGCGCAACCGCGCTACGAACCCAGTGACCCGGGTTCGATTAGCACTTGTGGCCAACACCAGTGACGATATTCTGAACCGGTCGTGGGCCTCCGCTGGGTCGACTTAGCTTTAAATGAGTACCTGCTGTGACGTGTGAACATCACCACGACAGCGATAAAGGTTGCTGGGCGTTGTGCGAACCACCCACCCCCTTGAGCGGCCATGCTATGCTGGCTGTCATAGATGCTCAGTAACAGCACAAGCTAAAAAAACACTCATTTATTTATTGGCCGAAAAGATCATAATATATATGGGACGCAATGTTGGCGCCAGCTAACCGCGAGGCTGCTTTCCCCCCTCCCGGCCTCTCTGTGGTTTCCTCGCTTCTCTCTTTGAATGAATACCTTCGAAATTTAATGAATATGTGGCACGCGTTATCAATAGTACTCATCGTGAATATTCCTACCTGTAGCGCGGGTGCTGGGCCCACGCTGGGTGGTGGAGGGTTTCCAGCCCAGCCCTCCAGGCGATAGATGTGGCCCACGCGGGAACATGGGACAAAGAGTAGCGTTCCTCCACACTGCCAGATCTGCAGAGACACGGAGATACCGTCATCACTGCGTCGATGTTAGGTTTCCACGGCTCGATGTATGAGAATCGCTCTCGAGAGCGACTCTTTTGGGATAGCCGCGTCGAGAAGCCTGCTGGTGCCTCCAACGTGGGAGGCGAAACGTCGCGAAGGAGAGCGGGAGAACGTTATACACAGCTCAATTCTCATGAACATCATGATCACTGCCTTCACATCGTTATTTATCTGAAACCTCCCCCCAGACTTGTTCACCAAGGGAGACCGTAGCAGGAGTGCTGAACTCCAGGCGACATAGCTCTGGGGTTCATTGGAACATGCAAACCCTTCTGACACGATAAGGTGACGATTCATGAGGCAGGCGCTACGATCCATGTGGATTTACCTGACCAAAACCATCCATCCATTGTCAGAAACCGGCAGACATAGGGTGCAAGACATATACCCAGGATGGGACGGCCAGTCCATCACAGGGCACCGGGGGCAATTCAGTCCGCAGGCCAATTAACCTATGCAGCAGCATGTCTTTGGACTGGGAGGAAACCGGAGATCAAAGTAGAAGCGTTCACGTCGCGATCCCTGTCAAGTAATACTTGGTATTACCTGCAAATTCTTCCAAACACTTCGAAACCAAGGAGCTGAAAGACAACGATGTCCAGAAGCTCAACAGATGCCAGAAGCCCCTCAGTCTGGAGCAAGAAGAGAGGCCAATACCCGCAGCCTTTAAGGCCAGCACTGACTATTATATCTCTAAATGTTGAAGGGCTGTCTGCAACTAAAGAATAACTTGATGCAATGGGAAACTGTCATATAACCATCACGCTTCGAAGAATCGAATCGAATTCGAACTGGAAATGAACAGACCAAACGTCCGGCTTTTCATCCGCGTGTCCCAGTAAAAAGCATGCCTCTGCGTGGCGATCGCTATCGATCGTCTTCTGGTGGCTAAATTGCATAATCAATATGTTCTGGCTTGAAATTAAAATACCGTATTTGATTTAAATTAGCCCCGTCACTCTCCGCGGTCTCGTACGCCCGTGTGTATTTTTTTTTTAACATTTATATTACATACAACGTGTTAGTTTTAACACGAAGGCAATTACACGTATTGACACTGCACTGGGACTAACAAACATCTCTCGATGATGGCCGCCGCTAATTTGATCGGGGCTATTTTACGGATTGATCGCCCCCGCCAACGATCGCTCGACAGCTAAATGCCGCGGACCGAACTGCCGCTTGCCAACGAGCCGTGCAACGCCGCGCGTGAGAAAGTCGATCAACCGATGTAGGTTTGTCATGGCTCGATTCATGATGGTCGCTTTTCAAAGCTGTTTTTTCGAGATAGCCGTGTCACTCAGCGATCTCCCTCGCAAAGTGTTGCCTCCTATAGCACTCAACCTCACACTGAACGCCTGAAGATGCCTCCAACGTGGGAGGCGAAACGTCGCGAAGGAGAGAGGGGAGAGCGCTCGATACGGATATCCCGAAAGAACAGCTTTGACAAGCAACTGTCAAGTCAATGAAGTCATTATTGTACAAGCGCATACCCCGTCTTCACGCGTAGCAAGACGTCGGCCCTGCCTATGTTTTGCCAGCACTGACTGAAGCTGCTCTGGGAGATATATTGTTTACACATTGTAATCTTTATGCGTTATAGGGTGGTTCAGATGTCTTGTGAACCCACATTTAATTATCTAAAAACATTGGGGATGTAATGTATTGGAAGTAATGTGCAAAGTGACGTATTCATCTGAAATAAATTAGGGTTATTTAAAACAGGAATGAATGAGCAAAGGAAAACAAATGTTAGGGGGTCAATTAAATTGGCCGAGTGACATTCCGGCCAATGCTTTTTAATTAGAGTGTGTCTGTGTGTGTGTGGGGGGGGGTCATCATTGCATTTTGCATGGGGCCCCATCGATTGAAATTCTGGTAGACTCCCAGCAAATCCGGGACGGGTTGGTAACACTAGACGTATCCTAGATTCTAGAGTTGCTTCTAGTGGAGACCCTGTCGGCAGCACTGGCATGAGCGTAGCAATTGCTGGGGTGCGCCTTTGCTGAGAGCTGGTGACGATCGCCTGTCTCTGTGTCGCTATGTCTCTCCTTGTCGCTCACCCTCCCTCCCTGTCTCCCTCCGTGTTTGTCTTTAAGGAAGTGACGGCTATCTTAGGGCACGCTGGCAGATTTTCGCCGCTCTTAAGATTGCCAGTTTCACGACCTTTCGGTATATTCGAAGCAGCCTTAATAATTAATTTTTTGTTGCTTTGGTTTTTATTGGTTGTTTTTT
>JAZEWU010000016.1:6216376-6229220 GCA_036362915.1 Geotria australis
CCGGAACGTCACGCCGCGTACTGTTACACTGCATAACGTTTCACTGCATACAACCTTATGTTATGTCGCGTAACGCTGCACGACACGGCGCCGCGATGCGCGCGTTATTTCCGCTCCCACGGTTTCTTTCCGCCATCAGATCTCCGTAATGAATCGGGACACTCCGTTACTGCGCCGGATTGGCATATTTCAGCGGTAACATCGTGGGCGGCAGGGTGGCGCAGTGGTAACATCCGCGGCTCGCGGAAAGAAGGCCCTGCCCGGGGCGGTTCGAATGCCGGCCTCGGGCGCCTTCCTACGTCGAGTTTGAGTGTTCGCTCCCCCTGTCCTGCGTGGGTTTCCTCAGGATTCTCCGGTTTTCTGCCATATAAAATAAAAACACGGACTAACCGGCTGAAAACATCATGATATAGAGGACGCAGTGTCTGGGAAATGTTTGTGCCGGCTAACTGCGTGGCTGCTTTACCCCCGCCTCCTTGCGGTTTCCTCTCTTCAAACGAATACCTCTCCGAACTAATGTTATATTATTATCACCACATTAATTAGGCTGCACTGTGGGAGGTCAGAGGGCCTAGCCGGGACGGCTGAGACCTGGGTTCAAGTCCAGGTAAGCCGCCTGTGATTAAACGGGGATTTATCGTGAGTTGACGGTCTCAGCCCGGGCCCAATGGCTGGGCAAAGTGTTGCCCTGCACTTCATCATCATCATTGTCAGAAACCGCTTAATCCTGCACAGAGTCGCGGTGAGCCGGAGCTTATCCCGGCAGACACAGGGGACGGAGGCAGGTGGCCCTGAACTTAAATCGGCTAAATTCTAGCTCTGACAATGTTTTAACTGCTAGTTTGAACGTCTCTGTAGCAGAGGGAGTGGGTACGCGCCGTCTCCTCCTAAACCGTGTGAACCATTACTCAGAGGTATATCTAACACAAAGAGTTTCTCAGCTGTGCGAGAATTCTGATTGGATTTCCCGTCTCGTGACACTACACCATAGCAAAATCGGGATGGAACTTGGGGAGAATAAATAATTTGTTTTAAAGTTGGCCACATCCGTAGCCACGTGGCGCTGTGCCAATTTGCATATGCAATTCTGTCGCCTCTCAATGCGGCGTGGCCACTCGCCCGTCGATGAGCCTGTGGCATCCTTCACGAGAGGAGACCGTTGCCGGCCTGTTGGATGCCAGTGGTAATACCTGTACGCAAAATGTCAACGCTGACCCTTGCCCAACACGAAGGAATCGTAACCCGTTACAACTTCACGATCGCTTCCAGCTCTGGATTTTAAGTCTCGCATGTACCCGATCTCATTGAATGTCGAGTGCTAAGCAGGTTTGAACCAGGTTAGTAGAGTGCCTGAATGGGAGACTGGGAATGGCGGTTGTGGTTGGTGTGTGCTGTGGGGTGGCAAGGTTGTGAGTCGATGGTTCATTCGTGTTTCTGTACATCTCAGTGTGAGCCTATGGGTCTGTGTTGATTTATAGGTCTATATAAGTCTACGGCTCTCAATTCAATATTATTGTCAATTTTGCCATATCTACAGGACATATAGAGGATCGAAATGCCGTTTATTTCAATGCGAGTCCATGGGTCTCTATTGGTCGACGGGTCACTATGCGAGTCTGTAGCTCTCAGTGTGAATCTACGGTTTTCTGTGTTGAGTTATGGGTCTCAATGCCAGTCTATGACTCTCTCTTTTAGTCTATGGGTCTATTGGTCTACGGGTCACTATGTGAGTCCGTGGCTCTCAGTTCGAGTCTCTGGCTCTCCGCGTCGATCTGTGGGTCTATGGTGTCAGGCTACGGGTTAACAGGGAACATGAAGGGAAGTGTGCGGGTGGGCAGTGGACGCGCCATGTGGGCACATTAGCATAACTGGCAGTGGAGGGCCGTGCGGGCAAGATGTGTGAAGGGAGTGAGAAATGTGGAGTGCAGTCCGCTGGGTTTCTACGAGCAGGGCGGTGTAAACGTGATTGATTACGATGCCTATCGCCGTTAGACCCTCAACCGTATTATGGTCAGGAAAAAGTGAAATCGTAATTTCCAGTCGTTTGTCAATCCGCAGCTGAACGAAGGCACCACTTTTCCTGTGTCTTGGTCTAAGGCAGTGGATCTGAACCTGGGGTGTCGCGCAACCCTTGGGCGTCCGAGTTGCCCTTGCTGGGGGTGCGAAACAATGCCAGATTTTCGTATTCTATTATAAATGTAATCCCGGCCTCGGGTGCCTTTCTGTGTGGAGTTTGCATGTTCTCCCCGTGTCCGCGTGGGTTTTTGCCGGCTACTCCGGTTTCCTCCCACGGTCCAAGGACATGCTGCTGCATAGGTTAATTGGCCTGCTGACTAAATTTCCCCAGGTGCCCTGTGATGGACTGGTGTCCTATCCTGGGTGTAGCCCTGCATTGCACCCTGTGTCTGCCGGGATAGGCTCACCGCAACCCTGTACAGGATTAAGCGGTTTCTGAAAATGGATGGATGGATATATACGTATTTATCAATGAGGAGTGCGAGAACATATTTTTAGAATCATGGGGGTGGAGGCTGTAGTAAAGGTTAAGAACGACTGCTCTATGGGATTGTTAGACCATACTTCACCGCGCTGGTGGTTGGTGAGGATTGAGTGAGGGGAGGGTGGAGGGAAGGGAGAAGGGGGCCAATTATCGGGGTAATATCGGAACAGGGCGCTAACCGCTGTGCCATCACTGTCATCTTCCCTGTTATTATTATAATTGCCTTAATATTAATTGCAGTATCGTGATCGTATCAATCCACAACATAATTATTTCATCTTCATAATATTTTAAATATTTAACGCTTAACATAATTGTGTTATAATTACTACCCACATTTTAATTGTATTATTAATATTATTATTCTTTACCTCAGTTTCACCGGGTTCAGAGCGGAGTGTGAACCCGGAGACCTGAGTTTGATTCCCGGCCACGGCTAACATGAGGAGATCGGTACCTTTAGAATATTTGTTTTAATCAAGAATTAAGGATGGATGTATTTCAACACGCCAAAGACGACCTTACTGTGAAGAGACTTCACGGAGGAGAGAGGGAGAGAGTTGCGTGCGGAAGGGAAAAGAACAGTCCTCTCACGTCGGAGGCAATCGCCCGAAGATGCCTCCAACATAGGAGCCGAAACGTCGTCTTGAAGAGAGCAGGAACGCTCGCCACGGCTATCCCGAAAGAGCAGCTCTTAAGACCAATTTTCATACATCGTGCCGTGAATACCTACATCAATACAATTAAAGCACAGTTGAAACAATAATCAGAAATATTGTTTTAAATTTAAACCTGAATGGAGATCAATAACCCGCTCAGAAAGTTCTCTCTGTTGTCAAATTGTGCTGGATAGTGTATCCATACCAACTTTACTCAACTCGGCAAAACAACCCCCCCCCCCACCCCTCCCATTATAGCACATGCTTTTGAAATGTGACTGGGTTTTGTTCAAACGGGGCACATGTTCAGATATCTTTTATGGCGTTTGGGGATTTACCCGCAAGGAACTGGCGGGGAAAACGATGCATGTGCTTTGGTTTTTGGAGAGAGAAATGAATAAATAATATCCCAAGCATAAGCACGCTTGGGATGGGTGTGTGTTGGGCTTGCCACCGGTCCCGGTTTTCCCAGGCAGCTGTCCTGGGAAACCCGTTTGTTTTTCAAAGTCTGGGTTTTTAGCCAGTTATACACGTACGGCCATTTCCGTGTTATTATGTTTACTCCGCCACGATATCTCCCGGTTTTCTGTGCCTCCGAGGTTGCGACCCCAGTGGTGCGCGGTACTCCAAGCTGGTCCGTGCTGAAAAAATAATCCTCCGTCGTTAAAAGCCGAACGGCGATGACGTTTCATCAGCAGGGCCGGCAGCGCGTGGCACATTTGGCTCGCGTATCGCAACACCAGGGTTTTTATGACTACTTATCTACGTATATAGTTTTGTTTTTCAGGATTCCTGCTGGATTTTGAAGTGGCTTTGTGGCTCCGAGTTCACGGTGCTGAGTTGGCAATGCTGAAATTCTGGGTTTGAATCCAGGCAAGCCCTCAGAGATTGATTTACTTATTCAGCGTGTGGGTTTAGCACGGAGCCAGCCAGCGGCTTCGTGAGTTGCAGAATGCGGCAGCCTCGTCCTCAGACCGCCGCTAAGCTCAGTTGGCAAACAGCCTTCAGCAGCGTGCGTGTCATCTGGTTTCTCAAGGTTAGTGAGGCGATGGTCTCTGCCCAGTCACCAGTGACTGCATTAAAAATAAAATCTCCGATGTTAACTGTGAATTACGGCGCGTGCTGCCGTCACCTGTGAGTACCAGAGATCGGCTGGAGGTGTCTCAAAAATAGAGATATCAAATCTTGGAGATCGTTGATAATCTCCGTGATACCCGATTCAGCGGGCCGGTCTCTAACACGAAGGATCGCTCTGCTATGCGAGACATCTGAATGGATTCGTTTCGTGGCACGGCGCCGTTAACGCAATCGGGATAAAATTGGGATCGGAAATTGACAAATATAGAATAATAATAATAATAGCGTTTTGTATAGCGCCTTTCGCCCGAGGGTCACAAAGCGCTGCACAAGGGCCGCGAAGAGAACGGCATGTCAACAATGAAAGAAGAAAACAACCAAAAAAAACCAAAGGAACAAAACAAATTAAATGATTAAGGCTGCTTCGAATATACTGAAAGGTCGTGAAACTGGCAATCTTAAGAGCGGCAAAAATCTGCCAGCGTCCCCTAAGATGGCCGTCTTGAGGGGACGCTCTTCGTGCCGGATTTCATGATGTGGCACCACATTTCGCGGCCCTGGCTATTATTCAACTGTGGCGGGCTCGCGCAAAATATTCGCAGCTCACTGTCGGCAGCAGAACGATGAGAAGTGTTACCAAAAAATACCCGTTGGCTAAAAAAACATCAAGGAAGCTTTTTGCGAATGCGTGCACCCATCCAGGCACGGATGCACGCACGTATGCACACACACGCATCAACATTATGAGCTCAAGGTCACGAGAGATTTTCAAGACTGTTTAGCGACGGGAGTGATTCTTACCGACTTGGCAACGTTTCGCTTTTTGTTCTCCTCCTAATTAAAAAGGTGTCCGAGGCTCTGCCGGAATTCTGACATTTGTTTTGACTGGCGTGCTCAAAATCAAATCAATAACTGCTGCCCATCAAAATCCAAAGGACGACCACAGGCGGAATTAGATCTTGGCCGAGTGTGTGGCAGACTGGTGCTCATTAAACACTTGCAAAAAAAACCGCCGCTGTCGTTCCGAGATAAAGAGAAAAAAAATGTTGCTTATAATATAGTGCCGCGAAATATGCTGGGGCTTGATACTGCTCGGTTGGTGAGTAGCAGAGCCTCTAAATCTTGGTAGTACAGTCAGCGTGAATTCACGCACATGCCAACTGCGGGGAAGGCAGAGTAATAATAATAATAGCATTTTATAGAGCGCCTTTCACCCGAGGATCACAAAGCGCTGCACAACGGCAGAAAAAAAACAACTAATAAAAAACAAAGCAACAAAACATTTAATGACTAGGGCTGCTTCGAATACACTGAAAGGTCGTGAAACTGGCAATCTTAAGAGCGGCAAAAATCTGCCAGCGTCCCCTAAGATGGCCGTCACTTCCTTAAAGACAAACACGGAGGGAGACAGGGAGGGAGGGTGAGCAACATGGGGAGACACAGGGACACAGAGACAGGAAGAGTAAGCGGAAGGCTGTGGATTTTCAACCCCTTTTGATACGTACAGATTTTCAAAGCTAATCATTCGCCCATGTAGTTATTTTTTCCATCGATATGTTTTGTTGCTGAAGGCAGGTGGCCAATCGAGGGTTGGTCCATGTATATCACTTGCCACTGATGTTAGCCGTGGCCAGGATTTGAACTCGGGTCAACGGGTTCATAATTAAATGCACTGCCCACTACCGCCGGCCATATATAATCATCATCATCACAATCATCTTCAGACGATGACGGCCTCCCCAAGCTACCGCCATCTCTCACGATCTTGTTTGTAAAACCGCCCCGCCTCTTCCGTGCCTGCTGATTTCATCGCTCCGTCTCCTTGTTGGACACCCTACCAGATGCATCCTAATAGCATAGCTTGCAGGATACAATCACGCCGGGTCGTAATACCCCACATCGCCGTATATCTGGCACGTTAACGGCAGAGAATAACACCGGCAATAAACCGATTGGTGCGAGCAACGCCGCTCCGCTCCCTCCAGCACGGTGCTGGATCAGGCCACCGTGAAGCATTTGTCTGAAACCGTTTTGGAATTAACAAACGGGCCGCGGTTTTTTTTTTCCCCGCATCTTATCTGGACGCTCGCAATCACCTCTCTCGGACGAACGCTGGAATTGTTCCACGTGCCTGGACGTCCCTCGCTGTGACAAAGGCGCACGGCGTGGGGGCCATTACTTTACGCCTACGCCTTTATCAGGATTAAATCATGTTGACATGTTTACCGTTGAAGGGTGTATAAATATTTTTCCGGCACGAAAAATGAAATCTTAAGAGAGGGGAAAAAAAAATCGCTGCCGGTGACTAACGTTCTAAATGCGCCGTGAGCCACATGTCAAGCGGTTGTTCGGCTGCCTGCGATCTGCTGTTCGGTTCGCCGCGACGCAGCGGTACTCCGACGCGTCGAACGGTGTCGAGTCCGCGACGATCACGTCGTCCTATTTTGCGGGGGTTTCGGTACGATGCTCAGAATCCCTCGTACGCTCGCTCGCCGCGCGGTGAAGCCGCTTCCGGCTGTTTGAAGCGGAATGCTCGATATTTATATTCTGTATCCAGTGGTGTAGCGTGGGCGGGGCCATCGGGGCGGTTGCCCCGGGCGCAAAATTCTTAGGGGGCGCAAAATTTCTAAAGAAAAAAAATAAAGTAGTGATAAAAAAATAAAAAATTGTGCGCCCTGCCCCTCACACAGAAAATCTCCCAATGTTCGAACATTCTACACAGTTTTTCAACATGACGGGGCAAAATAAACGTTGCCATGTAACATTTTTGCTGTGATAATTTTTTGCTGACGCGGTAGTAATTTCTTATTCAATACTGGACTGGTGGAAGGGACTCAGGGAGTGCTAACGGTCCACGGGTTAGGGGGCGCAATACCTGCCTTGCCCTGGGCGCTGGCAACCCACGCTACACCATTGCCTGTATCTCATTCTGGCATGGCGATGTAACTGCCGTTTTGCATAATAATAATAATAATAATATAATTTATAGATATGTCCACACGACCGACCTTCTCGCACAGCCGCCCGTACCTTTGTCCCGAGTGAGCCAGATACGCCGAGCCCCTTATTGCTCGCCGACACGTCTGTGAAATAAGGAACACGATTACGGCCGGTGCAGTTCTGAATAAGTAGCCGTGTCGTCCATTAAATGTATTGCCCATCATTCTCCTGCATCCCCTCCAGCATGCCTGCGCTCGTGCAGACGCTAATGTAATCGTTTATGTCTTGCCTAACTGGTAGCGAGCGCATTTTAAGCGCTCGTACATTGTTAAATCGCAATCATCAGAACATGTATGGCAGGCTTATATTTCTTAAAGATGACAGATGTGTGAATGTATATATACTTGAAATTGACAATGTATGGATGGAGGTTTTCACGGCTTGACGTATTACGAGAACTGCTCTTTAAGAGCTGCTCTTTCGTGATAGCCGTGTCGAGCGTTCCTCCTCTTCGTGAAGGAGAGGGGAAGACGAACCCTTGGCAAGAGAGATATTCTCTCGAGAGATATTTTCGCGAAAAATGACGGCTACGCGACCGCGCGCAAACCCTGCGACGGGCGCCGGGGTGGTGGCCGGCGATCTGGACGGAGCGTATAACTGGCGGTCGGATACGCGACGTCATCGTTGCACCGGGAAACCGCCGTCGCGCCGATCGTCGCACCGTGGGAGCGGGCGCCTCGCTGCGGAGGCCACGCCGCAATCGGATCTTGCGGCGGCCGGAGAGAGACGGGCGTACGTACGTGCGTGCGTGCGTGCGCGCGCAATTAGACACTTGCACGCGCCACACTCGCGATCCGTCAAACCGCGCCGGTTGGTCGCGGGCCTCTCCCGCAGAATTGCTGCCGGTGGAGGAGGCGAGCAGTGGGCTGCGCACGCGTTCCGTGCGTGCTCGCTTGTTTGCGTCGCGTGTGAGGTCGGGCGGCCTGAAGCCGTTTGGTTTTAATTGACTGCAGCCTGCTGGCGGTTCTCGAAGAGCCGAAACAGGAGCAGGTTTTGGCTTCCTGCAGCGAACGTTGCCGGGATAGCGGGGGGAGTGGGGTGGTTTACGTTGGTCCAAAATACTATAGGTTGCTGGACGCAATTGGTAATTTGTTTTTCACCCGCAAACGCTCACGCGCATAGAGATCGCGACGTTTCGGGCAATCAGCTCGTGTTAATTTACAGCGGAAGGAACCGCGAGCGCCGGGGAAGATAAAACAAAAACACACGCATGCGACGGGGCAACACTCTATCCTGCACGGACAGTGGCAGATCACGGCGGAGCTGTTTCCCCCTGACGCCCACTGCGAGAAGACGCTACATCCTGCGATTCGTGCGACGATACCAGCCGTACAGTTTCCCGTGGCGCGTTGGCAGCCGTCGCGTGGAACGGATCTGGGGGACATTCCCGCTGAGGAATTGAAAACATTGTTTTTGGTGAAGACTTGTGTGCGGTGTGAGTTTGTGTGCGATGCCACTCAGGAGCGACGCTCGCGACAACGAGCGGAGCGCCGGGCGGCTCAAACGCAGCGCAGTAGGGAGCACAGGTGGTGCCTTTGCCGGTCATCTCAGTTATACAACTCGTGGCACCTGGGTCTGTCCCTTGACGTCCTACCAGCGAGCCTTTGATGCGTTACGTGGCCTCAGAGTGCATATGGCCTGGCACAATGGCTTGTTTACGTTGGTTAATTCGCACGTTTGTTGTATCGCAGGAGTCCCGTTTCCAGAGCTTGCAAGCTCACAGGATATTTTCTACTATAATAATACACATCTGTCTATCCAACATCTATCTACCTAGCAAGCGCCGCGGTGACGTCACCGCCACTAAGTGGTGACTTCGACTCGGCCTTAAAAGGAGTTCCCAGCACGGTTTGTACGACATCAGCGATGGAGAGACAAATACGGCCGGGCGTGGCGCCGCTGTGTGCTGCGAGAGGTATACTGGACGCAGTGTGCCGGGCGCAGGACTTTTCTCCGGTTTGTCAGCACACGAACTTCTCCCAGCTGAGATGAAGGCCGTGCGCGTGTACTGCAGTAATAATACGTTCCACGATTGAGTCTGGTGCTTGTAGTTTAATCCGGTGAAGAAGATTCTGAGCGGAAATACCCCGTTAGACATTCCACGTTACCAACGGCTGTTGTTTCAGCCGCCAGCTGGTAAATATTAATTTCGTGTTTATCGGAAAGAACAGCCTGTTAAACGTGTGATAAAATAAAAAAATAAAAACAAATATTAGGAAAAAAAACAGGAACTCGTTTGTTCCAGTGGCATACAAGCATATATAACATACCATTTACTAACGGTGTGCCTTTTAATAAATAAATATAACTACCAGGATAATGTTACGTGGATTGGCAGATCCCCGCGAAGTGGTTAATCGTAATTAGCAGTCATGCTCTATCCACTGCTGAATGAGGAATCCCTCGTGACGTTTCAGTCATGGGGTCTGGGTGATTTGACCGTGTGTCACGCTGCTGGGTGGCGCGGTGAGTAGCGCTGCCGCCTCACAGCAAAAATGTCCTTGGTTCGATTCCCAGTTTGGGTCCCATTCTGTGTGGAGTTTGCATGTTCTCCCCGTGTCCGTGTGGGTTTTATCTGGAAACTCCGGTTACCTCCCACAGTCCTAAGACATGCTGCCTAGTTTACTTTTTCCTTACTAAATTGCCCCCGGTGCCCTGAGATGTTTTAACTTGCTTACCCTTCCCTGATGGACAATTGCTAAAAGGAGCTGCAAGCCCAACGGTTCCGTCCAGCTTAAATACAAACTGACAGTGTGGGTTGAGGAATGTGGGGAAAATAGTCTCATGACTGGTTCAGATATGCCTTGTTATTGTCCCCCTCGACCCCCAGCTTAGCTTAACTTGTAAATATTTAAAAAAATTGTTAGTATTTTGTTGCTTTTTATCCTAGTATTTTTAAACCCTTGTTATTGTGTTCCAGTCCATGTATATGCCAACACCGGGGTCTGAGAGAAGCGGCATTTCGATCCTCTATATGTCCTGTACATATGGCAGAATTGACAATAAAATTGAATTGAATTGAAAATGGGGATCGAACTCGGGTCATCGGGTACATAGTGCAGTGAGCTAACCTCTGCACAAGTGCTCCCCCCTCACCAATATCCAAGGTCCTCTTTATAGCCTTAACACATTTTAAGGTCAAGTGCTGGTAGCGAGCACCTATAAAGGTGAGCACGGCACAGAAGGGGGTGGGTGGACGGGCCATAAATATAGACGATTCAACGAGAGATTTTTTTATTATAACCCTATGTGACCCATGCACGGCCTAAGGGAGGTCATCATCCAGCAGTGGAGTGGCAGACGGACGTGACGTGTACAGGGATAACTCTTTTAACGGATAGGATGCATTCTTGAGGCGTGTCCGCTTAGCGATAAATCCGGTCAGAGAGTTCACGGGAATTTAGTCCGCAGGCCAATTAACCTATGCAGCAGCATGTCTTTGGACTGTGGGAGGAAACCGGAGTGCCCGGCGAAAACCCACACGGCCATGGGGAGAACATGCAAACTCCACACAGAAAGGCACCCAACCAAGCCGAGATTCGAACCCGGGTCCTTCTTGCAGTGAGGCAGCAGCGCTGCTCACCGCACCACCGTGCCGCCCTAATAATAAAACTTTACTTCTAAAATAATAATGCAATGTAATAGTAAATATACTACCATAAGCATGTTTATAGTCAATGTATGGTTCACAAGAGCCTTGGGGAGTGTAGTGCAAGTGCTATACTTACTGTTATCGAATATTTATCGATTAATATATATTTTTTGTCCGTCAAACGAAAATTCGTTGGCCGAGGCTTCGTTAAAAGAGGTATGCTTGTATCTGCTCCATCCATCGTCCCACTGATCCCCATAGCGCGACCGGCTGTATGCGGTGCATTTAACCAGGAACAGCCGGTTCGTGTGTCTGGGTCATGCATTTAACTGACAGAAACACTATACTCTAGGTAAACAGATTATGTTGTTGCTGCTGCGTTGGCAGTGGGACACAAGCGCGATTAAAATTGCTCAATAATGCCACAGCGTTTTAGAAGGTATGCCATGTCACTATCATCAATTCCTATTGCCTATTAGAATTTAAATTTCTGCTGTGCTGCAATTGTACAAATTGATAGGTGGTTTCAAGGGCTGCATGTTGTTTCATTGTGTTACACAATAAGCTTCTTCAGCTTATTCCCATTGCACTGTTAAACTCTTGCACCGCTTTTTCTCTTGGTAATTTATTGTAATTATTGGACCTTTTTGTCTTGTGCAATACTATGTATTACTATTTTCCTTAGGATTATGGATAATGTTTTATCCCTGCATAATTTAATGATGTAAGTTCGTTGTATTACCTTATTATTTTGTAGAGTGGTTACGTTGTTTAATTCGTACGTTTGTTTATGGAAGGAATCCCGTTTCCAGAGCGCGGAAACTCACTGGGTATTTTTTTTTTCTGTAAACAAGTTAATGAAAGGAGAGATAATAGACTCCAAACCTGGTTTTGCATGGTCAGTCAATTTAGTTAAATTGGTTTCTCTAAAGCTGTTATTCCTCCATGCAGGAATGGCTTTTGGCAGTAAATAATAAATAAAATTCCTGTTACTGTGTATGCTAATCCTGTTATTTATTTGCCTGTTAAGACTAATGATGCAGCAAGATTTAAATTGTCTTAGTTTCCCAGGTAGAGTAATTATAAGCGGTACATCGTGAACATATTAATTATCCCACGTCTCGGGACGCTTAAATACATTATCGGATATCACTGTTATACGTACCCGCACTTTATTATTTGACAAGTGGAAACTTAATTTTTTAAACCTTTTTATATAACAGTCCTATTTAAATATAGTATGTTTAAATATATATATTATTATCTATATTTTAACGCTTGGCATTCCAAGCGATGAGAATACCGTTAACACTTGATTACCCGTTTCATGCACAGGCTCTCCCAACCAATGTTCCATCCATCCATCCATTTTCAGAAACCGCTCAATCCTGTACAGGGTCGCAGTCAGCCGGAGCCTATCCCGTCAGACACAGGGCCCAAGGCATGGCTATACCCAGGATGGGACGCCAGTCCATCACAGTCTCCCATCCAAGGTTGACAGTCGTAATATGTCTCTCGGGGTAGATCGTCGGGGAGTTGCGACGTCAAAGTACTACATTGTCAGTTGCTTTCCGTTGCTTTCGAGAACTCCTCCAGTTTTGCCGGAAAACCAAAACACTTGGCAAATTTGCCCGTTACGTGACAGCTGGATTTGATTGGCTCTGTCGGGTTGTGGAGGGTTATCGTTAACGCACATTCAGAGTGTACGTACGTACGCCACGATCAATCCCAAACAGATACAAATTATCAATCTCTTGCGGGTTATTCATTCGTTCGTTGTCGGCAACCGCTTAATCCTGTACAGGGTTGCGGTAAGCTGGAGCCTATCCCAGCAGACACAGGGCGCAAGGCATGGCTATACATAAGATTCAACTGTCGTGCGACCATCAGTCGCATAGCAGAGTGTGTGGGCAAGGGCGTCCCCTGCAGCGTAGGTATCTTGAAGGAGAATTCCTGTCGGAAACCCTCTTCTACAACCGTGCTGTGACCCCCGAGGGTCGGTGGGGGCTGTGGGTG
>JAZEWU010000016.1:6229243-6241757 GCA_036362915.1 Geotria australis
GGGGGGGGTGCACAGCCCTGTGGCATTGCCTGATTATTTTTTCATTCTATGTCATGACACCGATCTACCACGCTTTGGAATACATTGTGGTAAGAGGCATTTATTTTTTTGTAACGGCATAACCTTGGCGACCCGTCGGCTACATTCCGTCGCGTTTCCCGTATGTTAAGCGCGCGTGTGCTTGCTATGTAAAGGTCCACTTAATGTCGTATTTATTAAAGATGTGCGGATGGCTGAATTAACGCCGAAATGCACTCCCGGCATGTGCTAACACACCGTGACGTGCCTTATTTAATTATTGCAGGTGCTGTAATTGGTTTCGGTTAGGCTATGGACCACTATCCCGAACTGCATCGCAGATTGTAATTTAATTTCCCGGGTAAAATTTAACGAACGCACTTCTGCATAAGCCCACTTCTCTAATTTCCTCATAAACTTAAAAGTGGGTTTGTGTTTTAAAACGCTAAAATGTATTAAACATTGATACAAAATTGGTAACGGTGCAGCCCTGCAATTGATCGCCTACACACCACTGCTTGCAGAAGGATCTTCACTATAAGAAGCTCTAGAAAGATCCATAGGGGTGGGAGAGTATTTGGCCTAATCTTCGTCACTGACCAGACGTCTTGGAAGAGTTGGGAGTGCCCACACTTTACCCCACCCAACGCGGCCTGCTGATCGACTTACTGTGGGCGTACTCATACATACTGCCGAGTGGAGAGGGTGATTCAAGGAAAATCAGCACAATAATTAATCACAGTTTACAACGCGCCGCGCATATTAGTTCAATGTCGAAGGTATTCGCACAGAGGCAGGGAGGGGGGAAGACAGCCACGCGGCCGTGTTAAAAAGAATGGCGCTAGAAGATAACATTCCAGACTAGTTCTGAAGTCCGTCTCTTTAACCACACTTGAGGCTAACCTGTAAATCCCTTGCAAAGAGTCTTTTTTGCCGGGGATTTGAAAACAACCTCAACGTTAAGTCTCACAGATGGAATTGAAAGCATCACATTAAACCCAAAGTTAATGTGATGGGTTTTTTTTCTTGGTGCGGTCGTTGGTGACCGTGAGAAGGCCACCAACGCTTTGCGCTCGCGAAGCCGGTTTCAGTTCCCAGGATCTCAGCCGTGCCGGCTCAGCGCTCTGCCCTCCCGAGCCACCGGGCCACCTCAAGCCGTCAACCCATCTATCGACGTGCCGTGCCTAAGCCCAACTTAATTTCCTAAACGGTCAATATGATTTACTGATGTAGGTTTTCACGGCTCGATGTATGATGATTGCCCTTCAGAGATGTCCTTTCGGGATAGCCGTGTCGAGCGATCTCCCTCTCTCCCTCGCGATGTTTCGCCTCCTACGTTGGAAGCATCAACGCCCGATGGTGGGAGACGAAACGCCGCGAGGGAGAGAGGGAGACCGACCGCTCGACACGGTCAATGTGATGTCCCGTAGCGGCACGTTTCCTCGCTAATGGGACTCGTCTCTCTCCGTCCGTCAGTGAAGTTCCCAACATGCCGTATCTCTTTCCTTCTCGGCGCACTTTCCCGGTCATTCCGCCGTGCGACGTTCAGGGCCGTAATTAATTACAGGCGTCAAGCCGCGTTCGTCGCCGTGGATACGACCTCCCGGCGGATTTGGAATCCGACGATAGATTGGGGTCGGTGCTTTTCAGGGAGTGCGGAGGTCGCCGGGGTCAAGGGCACGTGCGGCCTAGCTAACTCGCGGCATCAGTAGGCCCGCTCGTTTGCGTGACGCCGTAGTGGAGGGAGACACGGCACCATCGGCCGTGATCAATCCACTGCTGGAGGAAGGCCTCCCCAAGCAGACTAGATTTTGTCCATTGATATGAGGTGTATAAGAGCCGTTGCGATAAAACCCAGAGCACTTGACTCCAGGATGACAGCCAATGGGAGTAAAATTAACAGTTTGAAGCGTTTTATACATCCGCTGCTGGATGAAAGCCTCCCCGCGCAGGGTTTTTTTTTACCATACTTCACCACGCTGTCCATGCGGGTTTGTGAACGAGCGGAGAGGACGCAACCGGTTCAGATATCACTCGCCACTGGTATCCGCCGTGACCGAAAATGGAACCGGGAAAATGTGGGTTCATGGTGCAGTGCACTAACCGCTGCGCCACCGCTCTGCCCCGGCCAACGAGACGCGAAGCGTTAAATGTTTCAATCCAGGTCCCGGTGGGCTGAGGCTCGGTGAGATTGAAGTGTAGAGGCAACCCCGGCGTTTGAAGTGCAAATATGAAGTGCATTTGCATAATTGGGGTTAATCACGAAATCACAAGAGAGAAAAAAAAATGCATTACTTCCTCATGCTGATGAATTTCCACTGGTATTGTTTCACGAAACGCAAGGGTGAGTGTACTAACGGCCCGCTCTTTTTCGAAGGCTCGTTTTTCCCTTCAGCCATATCACCCAAGTGTCTTGTCAAGCTCCTTGTTAGTGCAGAAGCTAAGCCTAGCCTAGCCGCGGTTACAAACGGGATCCGTCTGGCTACCCCAGATGCTATCGAATGGCTTTTCAAACGTCCACATTAGGTTTATAAACTCGGCAGTTTACACTCCACATATCCATATAACAGTGAGAGAGAAATAGAGGGCAAGAGCGGGATAATTTGAGGAAAATCAGAGCGAACGAGCTGTGAAAAGAGAGGAAAAAATAGAGCGGAAAAAATAGACGGAGAAAGAGAGACAAAGTGAGAGTGGCCAAGCGAAGGAGCGGTGCCAATGGACCAGAGTCGGCCTGGGTGATCGATGCCCGGTAGGACGCGGGTGGCGCCATGCCACCCGCCTCGGTCACGGTCGGTGTGCGGCGCGGGGCGTCGGAGAAGCCGGTGGCTTTTCGGTCGATATCTTTATTTAGCGGCCGAGTTGAGTGCACTCGCCATTCCCCTCACCGCTGGTGAGACCGTTTCTCTCACCGCCGGCGAGAGCCTGTTTTTCTCACCGATGGTCAGGCGCCGATATCCACACCTCCGGTGGGATCATGTTTCTCTCACCGTTGCCCGTGAGGCGCCGTTTCCCTCACCGCCAGTGAGACCCTGTTTCTCTAATTGCTGGGGATCAAGGTAGAAGCGTTCACGTCGCGATCCCTGTGAAGTAATACTTGGTATTACCTGCAAATTCTACCAAACACTTCGAAGCCAAGGAGCTGAAAGACAACGATGTCCAGAAGTTCAACAGATGCCGGAAGCCCCTCAGTCTGGAGCAAGAAGAGAGGCCAATGCCCGCCTTTAAGGCCAGCACTCACTATTATATCTCTAAATGTTGAAGGGCTGTCTGCAACTAAAGAAGAACTTGTCGCAATGGGAAACTGTCATATAACCATCACGCTTCGAAGAATCGAATCGAATTCGAAAAACAGCTGGGGAGACCATGTTTCTCACAGCAGTGTTGGTGAGGTGCCGTTTCCCCTCACCGGTCGCAAGATATCGGAGGAAAAACGTATTTTGTTGTTGTGGGTGAACTGCAAATGGAAAATCCCCGAAGGCACGAAACCGTCACTTTCTCCCGAGTCACCTTGACAAAGTAATCAGGCGTCTGACCTTTTTTTTCTTCTCAATTTTTTTTTTACATCATCCGTTGCAGCCTTTTCAGATTCAGTGGTGGTATAATGGCTCAGTAAGGTGGGGGGTTTTATTTAATTTCCTTTTTTCTCGAATACTCTAAATGTTGAAGCGTTATATTTCGTGCTCTATCAAAGTGCACGGGGCTGGGAGGAGTGCAGCGGCGGCACGGTCTGATAGCGCGCAGCCGGCGGCTATGACCCGTGTAGAGCTGAGTTCGATTCCCGGTCGTGGCCAACACGAGGTGAGGGATTTCAGAACCCGAGGTCCCGTGGCCCCCTCACAATTTTACCAACAGCGGCAGCCAAGCGTGGTGAAGCGTGGCCAATCGACGCCCACGGCTCGCACCGTGAGCACCAGTGGCTTGACAAAAGGGCCGTAAGTGATTTTCCTATTCATTATAAATGCCAGCAGGCTAATGATAATTATGATGATAATGAGCTCACGGTAATGAATGATAGGTAGAGGGGCGATGCAGTTGTCAGCCCAGACCTGCGCCCACTAGCCCGGCCACCTGAGTTCAATTCCTAACCTCGGCTAACGTCAACCTCAGAGTAGAGTCGCTGCGTCTTCGGATTAAGAGAAGCCAGTTGAGGTGGTTCGGGCATCTGGTAAGGATGCCCCCCGGAAGGCTCCCTCGAGAGGTATTCCAGAAACGGCCCACTGGGCGAAGACCTAGAGGCCGACCCAGGACACGCTGGACCCTCGGGTGAAAGGCGCTATATAAATGCTATTATTATTATTATATCCTTCGGCTGGCCTGGAAACGCCTGGGAATCCCCCAGGAAGAGCTGGAATCTGTTGCTGACGAAAGGGATGTCCGGTCCACTCTCCTTGGACTGCTGCCACCGCGACCTTCACCACGACAAGTGGTTTAGAAAATGGATGGAATGATGGCTAACGTCAGTGGTGAGTGGTTTGTGACACCGGTCCGGCCCGGCTGCCCTTTTCCCTCTTTACAAACCTGCACTGAGCGACACGGTCAAGTATGGTCAGACAAAACCCTGACCTACAAAGCGTGGGGAAGGCCTCAACGCAGCAGTGCTGTACATTAATCACGATACTAAAACTGTGATTTATTAAACTTTGCTCAATTTAAGCGTGTACACACGAACAATAACGGCAGATAGAACACAGGGTTCTGGCTAGAATCTCACTTCCAAAAATCTGGCGCAGGAGGATAAATTAATTCCAAGGCCTTGGGCAGGATTAATGAGGAATAACAACATTTCCCCACATTATCCCTGCATTGATCTCTCTCTGATGTTTTGTATCGCTAACCGCTGTAGCTTTGTTTTCATTTAACATCAATACACGCAACGAACTGGCATGTTAATGAAAATCGCAAGATAAAATAAATAAATGAAGCTCTAGTATTAGTCATGCAGGATGCCACCACTGTGGTGGAACAGTTTGCACACTGCATTTTTTTTTTTATACAGAGGTCACCAGTGTGATTCCGTCTCCGGGGGTGGCAGGTGAAACAACGGTGTTTTGTAAATACCTCCCTGACTCACTCCACCCAAGCAGTCTAAGTGGGTGCACCACAGTTAATCCATTAGAAGGTCACGTATGGTGGCGTAAAGTGGTGGTATTTCCACGTCTTCCACCGTGGAAGATAGATGTTTATTATTACAGCAGGAAAATACCCAGTGAGCTTGCAAGCTCTTTACGGGATTCATGCGACACAACAAACACGCAAATGTACAAAAAAAGTTACAAATTGACCAAACAAAAGTAACCATTTACACACAGCATTGCACTTAAGTGACAAAATACAAAAAATACAAGGCAGTTAAAATAGTTAAACATTTAAAACGGTTAAACATTGCTATTTATTAAATTCTGCTCAATTTAAGCAAGTAGGCCTAACACCCTTCGGGGAGGGGGGGCTTCGCTGCAGTTCCCTCTCACGGAATCCCCTTCTGCCAGTGGCGACGTGAGCGAGCTGTTGCAGGGCTGCGCCTTTACCCTACATTAGCGGTGGCTCGGGAGCGTGACGCGCAACATTACGGCGCTTACGACTGGCCAAATTGGGCGTTTGTTCCTCGAGTGACGGCTCAAAGACAGGGGATGAAATTGCGAGACGGTCCGCGCGATAAATAATAAATAGAAACGTAATATTCGACACTCGGAAATTTACTTTTCACTCGCCCGTGAAGTTGCTTCTGCCTTGGAAACATAATTTAATCTACCCCTGACTGTCAAGGGTGAGCTGAAAGAAATTGTGCGCGCGTATATACGCACGCACACACGGTGTACCTACACGATTCTACGCGCGTATTTGCGCACGAGGTTGATGCGGAGATGCCGGCGGGGGAGAGCGACAGGTGCAGAACACCAAAAGTTTGGCTTATCGCGAGTTCCCGAGTGGTGACGATCGCACGCAGCGATGGAATAGGCGGCTTCGCTGCGCCCGAGTAACGAGGTGGGGCGTGCGGTCTTGCACGTTCTCACTATCCTTGCTTTCAAAATTGTGTTATCGTGATTCTGTAAGCGCCCATGTGTGCTCGCGCGTTTCTTTACGGGGAGCGATAGTGCGTTGCCGATGCCCGTAAAGAAACGCGAAGCCGGCCACTCGAGTTTGGTTCCTGCTTGCAGCCGACGCTGGCGACGATCATCTGAACCGTGTTGATTTGATGTATGAGAATTGCTCTTAATAATAATAATATTACAATTTCTAACGCGCACAAATTCCCCGCCCAGCCAAAGCGAGATGCAGATACTCAGGTGCTCTTTCGGGATAGCTGTGGTGAGCGTACCTCCTCTCTGTCCTGAAAGAGCAGCTCTTTAGGCCAAGTCCGGAACATCTAAACTTGTCCTGAGCTTCCATTAGGTCCACTCGGCCTCAAAACAAATACCTAGTGCGGTGTATGTTGATATCGGCACTCGAGAGACAAATGTGGTCGGAAGTGGAGCTGGCCACATCGCTTACTGGCGCGTCGTGCCAGTAAGCGTGCTCCCGAACAGCACTCGTCCCGACAGCCTGTATGGGCTACACGGGGCATCTTTGTCTCTGCGTATGTGTTGGCATGGTGGAGAGCACAGGTGGTGCTATATGCCAGCCATCTCAGTCAATTAACTTTTAACACCTGGGTCTGGTCCTGTGAGCTGCTGCCAGCAGCAAGCGGTTGACACTTCTCAATTGCCTCAAAGTGCACCTAGCCTGGCACAGGTGCTGTGGTGGTATCATCATCATTAGTGACATATGTTTTTTTTTTATCGTAAAAGTCATGGGTTTGGCAGCGGTTAGCGCACTGCCGGCCTTAATGGGCGCACACTTACAAGCACACTTACTCCAGCTGTTTGGTAACGGCTTCATCGAGATTAAGATTTACTGCATCCAATTACGTTTGCTTTGAACGGAACGCGTTCAAGGGTATGTCTGCAGAGGAGATGGAGCGAAGAAATCAGCTGGTGTACAGCTGTTACGTGGATGTATTTGGGGCGGTAACATCCGCGCCTCGCAGAAAGACGGGCCTGCCCGAGGCTGTTTGATTCCCGCCTCGGGCGCCCTTCTCTGCGGAGTGTGTGTGTTCTCCTGTTCTGCGTGGGTTTCCTCCCAGTTCTCGGGTTTCCTCTCACAATTAAAACACCACAACTTTAATAATTGGCCGAAAGCATCACAATATGTAGGGGCACATTGTCTGGGCGGGTTGGCGCCGGCTAGCCCGTGTGGCTGCCTCCCTCCCCCAACTTCTCTGCGGTTTCTGTGGTGAGAGGCGCTTTGTAAATTTAGTAAAATATTATCACTTCACGGGGGATTGTGAAAGGTGGATACGTATTGAGGGAGACCTTCATCCAGCAGTGGATCGACCACAGCTAATGATGTTATAAATAAGCAATCGGTCTTGTTAAAAATGTTTAAGCTCGTGAGAAATCACACAAATGGTCTATGACAGCTATTTTTTTTAGGCGTTTAGGGGAAACTGTCTCTCCGCCCCACCTCCACCCCCGCTTCCCCTCCGTCCGCTTCCATCCCCACCAGATGCCCCTCCACACGCTGGCAACCGGCAGCATGCTCTCGCGATTCCTATCGGTTTTAGCATCAAACGCCACGGGAGGGAGATTACCCGCTTCGCTGGTGACGGTGATCGTTTTATTTTTACGTGGTTTTTTTTTCCCTCCGCTCCACCTTTTCGCGTCTCTCCACTCGTATTCCGATTGTCGCCCGAGACAAAAGCACCACCTATGGTGTCCGGACATCTGCAGCACAGTGGCGGATATTAATCGGTAAAGGCGCGGCCCCTGCAATCGCTCGCTCACGCCGCTGTTGGCGGAAGGGGCTTGTACTCGGGAGCTCTTTCTCTCTCAGCGCCTCCTGTTTGAGAGCGATTCTCGATTGTCGCAATGCACAACCTTAATCTTACCTGGTTACTTGAAAAATGTGTGCCAGTTTCACGACCTTTCAGTATCGAAGCAGCCTTAATCATTTATTTTCTGTTGCTTTGGTTTTTATTGGTTGTTTTTTCTTTCGTTGTTAACATGCCGCCCTCTTCGCGACCCTCGGGTGAAAGGCGCTATATAATTTTATATTATTATTATTATTTTGGACTATTTTATTTGCAAAATGCATGCAATGCTATGTGGAATTTTTTTTGTTGGTTGATTTAACTTTGGTTATTATATGAATCTTGTATATAGTTTAATAATTGTCAGCAATTTGCATGGTTGTTGTGTTGCAGGAGTCCCGTAAAGAGCTTACAAGCTCAATAGGTATTTTTCTGCTGTAATAATAAACCTCTATCGATCTTATGAAAGGGGACATTTTTTCCTACTCTTTCACCGACTGTCGGGGTGAGTGCTGTTAGCGAGCACCTACGACAGCTGGCATGACACACGAGGGATGGATGTGGCCAGCATCACACCCAGCCACCTTTGTCTCTCTAGCGGCGATGTTTACACACGGCACCAGGTACTCGTTAAAGGCCGAGTCGACCTAGCCGAAGCTCTGGGACCGATGCTGAAAATCGTCACTGGTGTTGCCCATGAGGTGGCAATGGAAGTCGGGTCACCGGGTTCGTAGTGCAGCGCATATGCAACCGCACATGTGTACACATAGCCGTGCGGCGGCGTGCATTGTTTTTCCTATTTTTCAGACAACGGCAGAGAGAGAGGCTTAGATGACCGGCCGTGCAATTTGCGCAGCTCTCCAACCAAATCACGGCGCGGAGAGGTGCATTCTAATTCGGAATTCAATCTGGCCGCGTCACACGGAGACCCGTGTCGCGCTCGCTCTCCGCTGATGACCAAATACCGCAAAGGGCACGAATTTCGGCATTCTAATTTGATTTTGCATTGTTTATACATTTCACAGGGTAATGTATATGTCTATTATATAGAAGATTAAATCTCGAGTATTAGCCATTCGGGACGCTGCAGACGTTGGCGGTAATGGTTCGAGCGCTAGGCTTGCAGTGCAGAGGTCACCGGGTTCGATTCAATCTCCCGGCGCGGCAGTTGAAATAATTGCGTGAGGTTTTGAAATCACCCCCCTCCCCCACCACCCGCCATTCCACCCTGTTTTAACTACCTTGTATATTGTATTGATGCCTCCAACGTGGGGGGCGAAATGTCGCGAGGGAGATATGGAGATCGCTCGACACGGCTATCCCGAAAGAACAGCTCTGAATAGCAGCTACCTTGTTTTTTTATATTTTTATTTGGTAAATTATGTTCAGCTCCGGCTCACCGCGACCCTGTACAGGATTAAGCGGTTTCTGAAAATGGATGGATGGAAATTATGTGCAATGCTGCGTGAAAAATATTATTATTTTTTTGGTTAATTTGCGATTTTTACATTTTTATTTATTTTGGTCAATTCGTGTATTTGTTATGTCGCGGGAATCGTGTCAAGAGATTGCAAGCTCACTGGGTACTTTCTGCTGCAATAATAAACGTCTATCTATCACCCGCTGCCTCTGGCCACCCAGAAGCATAAGTGTGTACGCCGCCATTAGTCCCAACAGCAGGTCGTGGATGCTCCCAACTCTTCCACAAGACGTCTAGGACCAGTGTGGAGGAGTAGGCCTTCACAGGTGCTATTCGCTAACAGCACTTGGCCCAGCAGTTTGTTAGAGCTATACGGGGGTTCTGTGTCTGTGGAGTAGGGCCAAATTGGCCTCTTAGGGAAGCTGTCAAGGTCTCCCTGTGGTGAGGCCGTTCCGACAGCAGTTGTTGTTGTTGTTCTCAGGTTTAACGGCCGGTATCCAGGTTATCCCAGGTCGGCCGGTTGCCCTCCTATTGGAGCAGAAATTTATAGCCGGATGCACTTTCTGACGCCAACCTCATTTAGCCGGTGGATCTTCGGATTGCTATTTGTCTGGAACCTCCACCCAGACTTGTTCACCAAGGGAAACCCTAGCAGGCATACTAGACTCCAGGTGACACAGCTCTGGCTTGGGGTTTATTGGAACAAGCAATCCTCTACACCACGATAAGGTCACGATCCGTGACGGACGTTCCCCCCAGCGGTGACGCAAGCAAAGCGATTGCAGGGCTGCAGCTTTACCTGTTAACGTGATTAACAGTTAACTTTGAGCGATTTAAAAAAACAAATAATGTTTAACCAGTTTCATCTTGGATATATTTCACCTCTAAGTTTGACAGATTTGTGCCTTTATTTGTCAATGTTTTTCTCGCTCTCCCGTTCTTCATAAATTACGGATTTCGTTTCGTGCTGCTACAGATAAGCCTCACAGCTGTTCCTTCTTTGTGTCTTGAGCTCGGTTTTAATCCGGTGAAGGATTTCTGAGCAAATTATGCCGTGAAAAAATATATTATTTTTTTTATTTTTATTAACGGAGCCGTTTAGCTGCCAATTGGGGAATTTGTTGTGAATATTAAATATGTGTTTGCACGAAAGAACAGGCTGTTACACGAATGATAAATATAATTGTGAAAAAAATAACGGAGTCTGTTGCCAGCGGTGCGCAGAGACATATGGAAAATAACGCGCCACGTGTTGTCACGAACATCGCCTTGTAACGGAAAAATGTATCTAAAGGGATAATGTAGCGAGAAATAGGTGGCCCTATTTCAATCTACTGCTGGATGAAGATCTACCCATAGCAATCCTCATTGTCCTGCCACAATCCATCCCACTCCCGTGCGTAAAACCGATCTCGTCGCTCCATCTCCGCCGGCGGCACCTCCTCCTGCGTCTCATAATAATTTACAGTCATTCCGCTGCTGGATGATGGCCTTACCCGTGCCGTGTCGGCCACGGAGGGTCGCTTGGGAATACTTCACCTCGCTGACCGGTGCGGGTTGGTCGGATTTCGTTGGACGCTCACGTTTAGCCGCGGCTGGGGCTCGAACTCGGGTTGCGCACTGCCGGCCTTAATCGCCGCTCACAGCACTTACTCTGTGCCGCTTTTCTTCACACTGGCTCTAAATTTTAGCCGATTATAAATGTCGGCTCGCGAGAAAAGGCACTGGTAAGAATAATGGAATGGTGGCTTTCTGTGAGGGTGCAATTATAACTAAATGTAGACTCGCACCTGAATCTCTTTAAATATGCGTAACGACCTGTGTAACTACCGCTGTTACTCTGACACAGCACTTGTGTGCGAATTTTACCCTTAAAAATATTGCTCGAAAGCTGCTCCTTCGGGATGGCCGCTAACGGCTTCGTAAAGCCTCTGAAACCGAGAATGCTTCCAACGTGGGAGGCGAAACTTTCGCCAACGAAACAGTGGGAATGCTCGACACGGCTATCCAGAAAAAGCGGCTCTTGAAGAGCAAAGCTCATGCACCGAGCCGTGAAAAGTGACATCACTACAAAAAAAAAACGAGGACTTAATCCTGAATGTGAAAGGGTAGGCACGTGATTCAGAAGTCAGACACTGTGCCGGCACTATGGGGAACCTGATTTAAAATCCAGGTTTCATCCGCCTGTGATGATACCGTGCTCTCAAATGTAGGGAAGTGATACTCTCAGCCTGATCACGGAGGACTGCAGAAATCCCCTCCCATAATTTTACACGTGGTTTTGCACTTTACCTGGCTCAAATTCCACATCGGAGAAATGCAATAACAGTTTCTCTTTAACCGTCATGTGACGAACAATTCCCTCTGCAAAACAGGATACGTCGGGGAAATTTGGACCGACCCGTAGTCTGGGTCAGAGGTCGCGTGAATTAACCTGAGAAGTAGGTCTCTTGTATCGCCTTCCACCGGAAAGTGTGCCACCTCGAGAGAGATCGATCCGACCACTTTGTTTCATGATACGACGCCGATAAAACAAATCGAATAAAGTTAGAAACCCCTATTGACATGGCTGTTCATAGCTCGACTGTGTGAAGATTGCTCTCGGGAGCTGCTCTTTTTGTCACGTCTCCTTGGCCACTTTTCACCACCCACGTTGGATGCATCACCAGGCTAATGATGATGCCTGGGAGAGAGGAGAACGCTCATCTCAGCGATTCTGAAAGATCAGCTGTTGCGAGCAATAATTCTAAATTAGAAACTTACGAATAATGCAAAAAAATATCACAACAACATAGGCTCAGCGAGACATGTGTTTTGTTTAAATACCGGACGAAGGCAAATGTTTTTAGTCGGCCCCCTGGGGTCTTCCGGACAGATGCGTCTCTCTTGCCCTCGACAAAAAACCTCCCCCGTCCCAAAACGGTCGCGCGAGAGGACACGGGACACGCAGCACAAATCCCGGCGCGTGGTTGTAAATTGCCAATTAGTGGCAATCAGCGAGCGGTTGATGAAGAGTGACGACTTTCCTGCCCCCCCTCCCTTAAGTGTTATCCGGCACGGGTCCGCAGAGTCGCCTCTTCCAACGAGCCGCCTCTCCCCCTGCCGAATTCTAATCCCATCGCGTCCCCCAATGTCTGATCAGCACTGCCCGCCCCCCCGTATCTCATTCCCTATGCCTCCCATGGCTCCTCATCACCACTGCGTCCCCCATATCTCATCATCCCACCGTG
>JAZEWU010000016.1:6257617-6280372 GCA_036362915.1 Geotria australis
TGCCATGTAGCTCCGCAACCCCGTGTGTGGCGAGTTGTGACTTTTGTTATTAGTTTGTGCAGCAGACGGCAGGCGCGGCTCGGTGATTCATGGCAAATCGCAGCGGCTATGTCAGAACAACCAAGCGACACAGCCCCAGATCAGCCCGGTCACCCGCGATGAAGCCAGAACTCGCGTGCCTGTGTGTGCCGTTGGTCCACGGCCTCCTCCCCCTCGGTCGACTCGGCCTCAAATTAACGGCTGGCGCGGTGTGCGTAAACGTCGGGTGCGGTGCTGGCCGTGCTGGCTTTTATAGGCGCTCGCTAACTGCGCTAGTCCCCAGCAGTCTGTTAAGGGCCGCACGGGGAGATATTCGTCTGTGTTGTAGCAAGCGCGCCGCCCTCGCACGGAGCCTCCGCCAGACCGCACGCAAATCGCGCGGTAAATTTCACGAACCTAGTCCCCGACATGCGGCTTACCATAATTGGCGATAAATTATGTTGAGGGGAAAAAGGGGAAAATATCTACGCGTATTAAAAAAAAAGCACAATATCTGCGGCGGCGGTGTTTTGACGCTGCGGAATTTGCGACTGAACCCACAAGCTGACCTCAGAGACACGGTTTGCGTGCCGAAACGGCGCAAGGGTTGGTCGCGTCTTGTCCATCTCTGAGAATGCCTGGACGGGCAAGAAAACATTGTGTGGCGAGAGAAAAAAAGGGACCTCGCAGAATGCCTCAGATAAGCCAAATTAATGCCTGTCCCTGCGGGCTGTGGGAACACGCGCAATAAAAACACACGCCAGACTTCAACGGTTTGTCCTGGGGGGAAAATAACCAAACAGAGTGTATTTTAGGCCATGGCAATAACTCTCGGATGAGTGTCTTAAGTGCATTAAGGAATCTCTGCTGCATTTTCAGATTGTTTACATGCGTTACAGCTGGAGCCCGCTTGGCCTCCGACGCTCCGAAGCTCCGAAGCTAACCAGGGTTGGGCCTGCATAGTGCACGAATCAGCGGCCTGCCCAAATGAATGCCCCGTGTTGTCGTGAGAATCCGCCCGGCTGGTGTGTTGCAACAGAGGGCATCGCAGCGAAACTCATCGTTGCGCTGTACTGCTATGCTTTGTCTAAACAACCCAACCCCTCGCCAACCGCGATGATGATGACGATGGTGCGGTCAAGCGACCCCTGCGACCCGCCCGGTTCTGCGGGGAACCTCGTCATCCAGCAGCGGATTTACAACCGCCCCTTTACGTTTATACGCGTGCGATGAAGGCAGGATCACCTAATTCCAGGCCAAGGAGGTGGAGGATGATGATGATGATCCCCGATTTTACGATTACTCACGCCTTGCGTTGTCCGTTTGAAATAATAATAATATATTTTTGTAACGCGCGCTTATTCTCTGGGCGCGTTGCACCCGGTGATTCGGAGGGGCGCGGAGCATCCAAGTTCGCGGACGCTACTGCGTCCCTAGCAGAGCCTCGCTCGACTTACGTCGCTATTGGTCGAGTCCTCCTCTGAAGCCAAAGCGTGCGAGGGCTTTTCGTTTTATCCCAGTGGTTCTCAAGCCCTTTCTTGGTATCGCGGCCCTCTCCAACCCCACATCAAGAACACTTGTCCCTTCGCGCTCTCGGCCCCCCCCCCCCCNCCCCCCGCCTCCTCACCGCCCCCTGGCTCCAGCCCCCACTCACTCCCTCTAGCCCTCACTCGTGGCACTTAACCGTCTCTGTTGGGGAGAACGAGTTGCCCGAAGCTGACAGCCGCCCCTCGTCACCGCGGTGTCAGTAAGCCATGTGTTTCGTGTTGCGTGGTTAACGCGTGCCGTTGCCTCAATGTGGCGTGCCCAATGACAAAGATCTCGCGTGTAGCCTTAACACACTGTAGGGGCAAGTGCCGTTAGCGAGCACCTATGAAGGTCGACACGGCACACGAGGGGGCGGGTGACCAGCACCACGTCCGGCCGCCTTTGTCTCCCTAGTGGCGATGTTTACACACCGCACTAGATACTCATTTGAGGCTGAATCCACCTAGGGAAGGCCCATGACCGGTTCAGAAAATCCTCACTGGTGTTGGTGGCCGTGAGTGGGATTCGAACTCGGGTCGCCAGATTTGTAGCCCGGCCCGCTACCCACTGAGCCATCCGCACCCCACGCTGACGTTACCCACGCGCACACGCACCTGAAATGTATCCTGCACGGTGTCCAGGCCGCAGTCGACTTGAAAGGCTTTTTCATCCCCGTCGGGGTGGGGGAGGGGGCCGTGACCGACAGGATGAAAACCGCTGATGTAAAGCGTCACGATGAGCGGTGGGCCAGCGGTTAGCACGCTGCGCTTTGACCCCGGCGATACGAGTTCGAATTCCGGCCACGGAGGACATCAGTGGCGAGCGATTACAAAGCTGGTGCTGCCCTCACTAAACCAGCGTGGCGAAGTATGGTGATAAAAAATAACTCCCCTTGATCGACACGGTATCTGGAGACCTTCGTCATTTGTTGTAAGGAGTTGAATCGCTGGAATTTTGACCGGTGTGGTTCATTCATCCTCCTAGACTCACTGGTTTAAGCCAGAAACTCTCTCAGCATCATACTCACTTCCTTGTCACTCTTTTTACAGCCGTTACCCTGGCCAGCATTCGCGTAAACTCCACAATCGTTCTATCAGATTCTCTCTTCTCATCTGTGCCGTGTTTCCACCACTGAATTGCA
Source organism: Geotria australis (assembly GCA_036362915.1). Classification (NCBI taxonomy): domain Eukaryota; kingdom Metazoa; phylum Chordata; class Hyperoartia; order Petromyzontiformes; family Geotriidae; genus Geotria; species Geotria australis. The sequence goes on from JAZEWU010000016.1 coordinate 6,260,304, forward strand.
CGACACAGCAATTCTCTTCCTCCGCGTCCTCTCATCGCACGGCTGAACTCTTGACCTTTCATTGCTTGTTTTCCCAAATTCCTCGGACCTGGCTTGATTCAAGGACACGTGTTAGTTGTTATCCGCTCTAATATCATTGCTGTGATTACTCTCTGGCTTTGGAAAACTTCCCTCCCAGTAACTTGATTCCCACGTTCCTACAACTTTACTCAATTCGCGAAACGTATTAGGTCTTATCTGCTGTACGATCGTTCGTGCCGTCCGTCGCTGGGTGCTTTTGAGTTAAGGCCGTTGCTCCTGCGCGCTCAGGCAACTGTGATTAAAAAAACGCCCGGCAACAAAAGTGGCCAGTACATCGGTCTGTGAGTAACAAACACTCGACAAATTCGTCAATAACACCGTGGACGGCACGGTGGTGCAGTGGGTAGCACTGCTGCCTCACAGCAAGAAGGCCCCGGGTTCGAATCTCGGCTCGGGCGCCTTTATGTGTGGAGTTTGTGTGCTCTCCCGGTGTCCGCGTGGGTTTCCTCCGGATTCTCCGGTTTCCTCCCACAAGTAAAAAAAACACTCATTAATTAGTCGGCTGATAACATCATAATATATAGGAAAGCAGTGTGTGGCAATATGTTGGCGCCGGCTAACTGCCTGGCTGCCTCCTCCGCCTCTGCACTTTCCTCACGCCTCCGAGTCGTTCTCTCGTCGAATGAATACCTTCGACATTGAATGAATATGTGCACGTTATAAATGTAAAATTATTATTATTAAAAGGAAACGTTTTTCATAAGCAACCTTTTGGGCAGTGGCCGTTCCTCGTAGCACATATAGAGGGAAGAGAGATAGACTAGATAAGCCAAAACGTCACGTATTATATACTTTCCTTTAAAGGTCAGAGATATTTACCAGTGCGTTGGGTTTTTATTCTTACTAGCGAATTATCGGCGCTGACTCGCCACTCTCTGCTCATCCGGTGGAACTTTTTGGGCCCTCGGTCCGTGCAATCGGGTCTGCGGTCCCAGTGCTAATTATCCCAAAATATAAAGTATTTTTTTTCTTAAACCTTATTCGTGATGAGTCGTGTTGTATAGTCACTCACAATTTTTATTTTACAAAAAATGATAAAATTGAAAAAAAATCATAAAATTGGTCCTTCATATCCTGAGTTAGCGCGACCGACAAACAGACCCAGCCACACAAATCCCCCCTGCTCGTCCCATAAGGTATAGATTCTTGCCCGGGCACCGGTGCCAACGCAGCAGTAGCGTCACCAAATCATCCGTCCGTGGGTCGAACGTGAGTCGAACGTGCCCACACACACGCTTACATACCACAGGTGTGCGCGTTTGTCACGACTGCTGTCGCGATAAGTGTCGAACACGCGTGTGGGCGTGAAGCCTAATTAATTATCGTCGATGAACAGGCGAGAAGTCATCGCCTGCAGCCTAATGGGCCGATGCTACACCTGACAAACCGCAGCTCACGAGAGTGGCAGATAAAGCATTAAACCGGCGTATGATAATAATGATGACATAGAACTTCCGTGAGACATTCTCGGACTTTTTTGGAAATGTGTGGTTAATGAGTGCCCATTAAGGCTAGAACAGCGCACGCGTGGTGGTGTGGTTGCCGCCGTGCTGGGCTGCCTTATCGCTCCCTTTAGCTGATATCCACACACGCTGCTGCGAGCACTAATTAAAGGCTGAGTTGACCTTGGAGAAGCCCAGGTCAGAATCCAGCTCAGGACGCTGGGTTCGCAGCCCAGTGCACTTCCGTCTACGCTTGCTCTCCCCACATGCACACAAGGCCGATACGGCACAAGAGGGGGTCGGTGGCCAGCACCACGCAAGCACATAAACACACACACACACGTACACACGTAGACCAATACCACAGAAATGGATCTCCAGTGTAAGACAAAAAGTCCTATCCCTATCCACTGCTAGATGAGGCTGAAAGGCTTCCTAGTTCGTAGACACACACAGTTAATCTCATCTCATTGTCAAAAACCGCTTCATCTGGTACAGGGTTGCGGTGAGCCAGAGCCTATCCCGGCAGACACAGGGCGCAAGGCAGGGCCATACCCAGGATTGGACGCCAGTCCATTACAGGGCATCGGGGGCAATTTAGTCAGCAGGCCAGGTTTAGCGGTTTTTGACAATGATAATAATAATAATAGCATTTTATATAGCGCCTTTCACCCCAGGGTCACAAAGTGCTGGACAAGGGCCGCGAAGAGAACGGCATGTCAACAATGAAAGAAAAAACAACCAATAAAAAACAAATTAACAAAAAATAAATTATTAAGGCTGCTTCGAATATACTGAAAGGTTGTGAAACTGGCAATCTTAAGAGCGGCAAAAATCTGACCAATTAACCTATGCAGCAGCATGTCTTTGGACCGCGGGAGGAAACCAGAGTGCCCGCCAAAAACCCACGCGGACACGGGGATAACGTGCAAACTCCGCACAGAAAGGCACCCGAGCCGGGGTTCGAACACGGGTTCTTCTTGCTGTGAGGCGGCAGCGCTACTCACTGCGCCACCGTGCCGCCCCACGCACGTGACGCTGGATCAAACCCCATGAGGTGCCACCATCACCTATGGAAGGACTGGATAGTGGCATTGTGTCCTGAGCAAGCAAGTCGTGGGAAATTCCACATTATTACGCCAGGTTCAAGTGCAACATACATCACGATAGTATCAGCTTTTGATTTCTCACCAGACGGTTGCTGCACGACTGCGTTGGAGTGTGTCGTTAATCGGCGCTAACGGGAAGGTTGTGTGCGTGTATCGATGCGTTTGCATGCTTTGCAGACACTGTTGGTCATCGGCACACTTACAAGTATACACTTTGCCGTTGCTACCGTTGGCAACGAACTGAACCCGGTGAAGTATAATGAAGCAGCATCACCCCGGGGCGTGCCGCTGCAAGTCACGACTGGTCAACATTCTCTGCTCGGGATGGCTCGAGGGATGTCGGTGTGGATGGGCAACTTGATGGTTACAGAGCAGAGATGTTGATGGGCAGCAGGATAGCGCAGTGGTTACCCTTGTGCCTCACAGAAAGTCCTGCCCGAGGCAGTTCGATTCCCGCCCCAGGCGCCTTTCTACACGGGGTTTGGTGTGTTCGCCCCCTCGGCCCTGTTCTGCGTAGGTTTCCTCCCACAGGTAAAAAAAAAAATCACTCATTAATCAATTCGCCATTAACATCGTAATTTAGAGGATGCAATGTCTGGCAAATGTTGGCGCCGGCTGGCTGCATTGCTGCCTTCCCCCCCTCCGCCTCTCTGCAGTTTCCTCGCGCCTCCGTATCCATGGCTTGTTCACAGCCAAGCGTGGACTTTGCGCGCGTTGCAAATTGTATCACTCGTATTATTTATTTAAGAAGGATGAAGGGTGGACTGGATGAATGCAGATGTGGATGGTGAAACCAGTGATGGGCTGCTTAGTGGTTCGATAGAATCACGGATTCAATGATGGGTAGAGGGATGAATTGATGCATGCAGGGATGTGTGTGATCAGAGGGATGGATGATGAGATGCACCAGTGGATAGGGGAGGATGGATGGTTGAATGTGTGCATTGATATACTGGCTTAAGGGAAGGCTGGTGGAGTTGTTGGGTGTGTAGAGGGATGATAATGTACACGTTCCTTTCTGCTTGTATGTAAGAATAAATACAATAATTAATCGATTCCTAATTAATGTATTGAGTATAAGTACCTGCTTCACCGTCTAGGACTCTAGGTCTAGAGGGTCGTGGTGATACTGGAGCCTAGCCCGGCAGACACAGGGTGCAAGGCAGGGCTCTACCATGCTTGGGACGCTTATCCATTGCAGGGCACCGGGGGTAATTTAGTCAGCTGGCCAATTAACCAAAGCAGCAGCATGTATTTGGACAGTGGGAGGACTCTGGAGTACTCGGCAAAAACCCACGCGGACACAGGGAGAACGTGAAAACTCCACACAGAAAGGGACCCAAGCTGGGATTCGAACCCAGGATTTCTTGCTGTGAGGTGGAAGCGATACTCACTGCACCACCGTGCTGCCTGTATATGATAACTGGGGTTCGTCCATGTTTCATGAACATATGGGCTAACCCAATTTTTTACCATTACCAGAAAATTATTGTTTCGTAGTTAAACTATTAATTGCAATCCACGCTTAACAAATAATATGTTCTTTAAAAGTGGAAACAAAATAGTTTTTCATTAGTGTAAGCACTTTTTTGTATTGCAACAAGAAAACATTTTCTCGGAATAGTAACAATTGGGGTTAGCTCATATGTCCGTAAGACCATCTATCCATGAATATATATATGGAGGGATTGACATGAGTAATTGCTTTCTGATAGTTAGATGACTGTGTCGAGGAATTTCTAGAGAGACGGATGGAAGAATTGGCAAATTTACACGTGGATGAACAGACATTAGGACGGACTAGACTAACAGAGAACGTCTGAGCAGAGTTGACAATATATGGACGGACCGATCAAGCAGACAGAGCGATCTTCTTCTTTCTTTGCGATTCTTCGAAGCACGATGGCTAGCTTCTGGACATCGTCGTCTTTCAGCTTGGCTTCGAAGTGTTTGGTAGAATTCGCAGGCAATACCAAGTACTACCTGACAGGGATCGCGACGTGAACGCTTCTACCTTGACGGATGGATGAAGGGATTGACATTGGCTGGGTGGACGAATGTATCGAGAAATTCCTGGAGAGACGGTTGTGGCAACCGACGCGTGGGGGGGGTGGGGGGTATTGCTGTGTGGGTGGGTGGATGTAAGAGTACTCACGGCCACGTCTCCGAATCCGCCCAAGGAGCTCATCCACAGCAGCATGACCACGGCCACCACCCCCAGCAGAGACAGGGCTCGTAGCAGGAGCCCCGTGCGCAACCTCATCTTTTACCATTCGCCCCCTACACTGCACATACAGCCTGGCTACCTGCCTCTATCGTACGCACACTACATATGCACCCTGCCTTTCATATGTAAGCCTAACTGCCTAGAACATCCCAACACTGGCTGACACACACTACCTGTTAAGGCTATACGGGAGAGCTTTGACTTTATATCATACACACACTACATGTACACCCTGCCTGGATCGTACACTACAAATATACTCTGCCTATATCATACAGACTCTACACGTACTCCCTGCCTAACTGCCTATAACGTCCATACACTGGCTGACACACACTACCTATATCATACACACACAACACACACATGCTAGCCAATCGTCCGTATCGGATACATACTCCACGCAGCCACTGCCTGACTGACCGCCTCGGCTATCAGACACACACACTAGATCATGTACACACGCGCACCGGATGACTGCCTGGCACATGTGTGTACGTAATTACACACGCGGGACAGTAATGCAATCATGTACGTGATGCAGCACTAACTACAAGTACGCGTGCTCATACGGCAAGCACAGCACACGTTCTGCTCCGTGCATCCCGTCTGTGTGTACAATCGTTCAGTCTACGTACGCTATATCGCTACAGACGCTATACCATGCTACTATCCACGCTGTAAGCCAGCCTACGCTATTACGCACAGACGTAGTGAATCCATAACCCTGCGACGTGTGTACGAATCCTGCTGCGATGACTTTCTTGAAGCTTGACAGACGCTGACACACGCTGTGCTGCTATGCGCGGGCTGTTTCCATCCTATGTATGTAGACTGTATCCCCAACTGCAGCCCCCGTAGATCGAGCCGCCAGTAAAGTATCCTCACTCGCAACGACGGCGCGAATCGTCACACTAGAGTCTAGACTGTCTCGTCACACGCTATAGACTGTCTCGTGACACTTGTCCAGACCCGAATGCGCGGCTAATGATGCGCAGAGACGTTTGCTTGTCGAATATCCCTTCTCTGTTGTGTCTTCTCGGTCTTGCTTGATCCGTGGCTCAAGTCCCCCGTGTGTCTTGTCTGTTGTGTGTGTGTCTACTTCACTCAGCTCGGGGTCTTGTGTATGTATGTATGGTCTTGTCCGTCTGTCTGCTCAGTGGCTCTCGTCAAATCTGCGTGTGTATTTGACAGCTCCGCGTCTCAACTTCTACGTGTGGTCTGTCAGCCTGTCGCAAATCTGCGCGTGTCTGTCCTCGCTCAGTATCTCGAGTGGTGTCTGTGTCTATCTGTTGTTGTCTCAAGTCTGTGTGTATGTGTGTGTGTCTGCTCAGTGTATCGCGTCCGCCTGTGTCTCACGTCTACGCGCTGCCGTGTCCCAAGTCCCCTGGCGTGTCTTTACATTCCGTGCCTCGAGTCTGTTATCCGTGTGTGCGCGCGTCTCGCTGCGCTCCGCGTTTCAAGTCTATCTCTCGCCTCCCCGCCGTGTCTTTAACGTGTCTCTGTCTCAAGGTCCGTCCGTGGCTGTCTGAAGTCTCTCCGTGTCCCCGCGTCCGCGTCCCACGTCCGTGTCTGTCTGCCCGCGTGTCTCACGTCTGTGTGTTTTGCTCCCCGTCTCCCCCTAGGAGCACGCGTGAATGAGCGGCGGAGTCTGGACTCCTCCTTTGCTGCTGCTGCAGCTGTTGACGATGATGCTGCGATCACTGCTGTTGCTATAGGGGGCGCACTTATGGGATCGCTGCTGAAGCTCGTGTTGATGTCGGTGGGATTGCTGCTGCTGCTGCTCGGCTGTGCAAAAAAAAAATCTCATCACAAGTCAACAAATAACATCATCCTCACCCGATCTTGGAATCAGTTCCAGGCTATTCGGAAGTCGGAATACTGGGGATGATGGGTGTGGGGTAGGGTAGGGGTTGTGGGGTTGGGTCTGTCGGGGTTGGAGCGTGTGTGTGTGTCCCCCTTCCGCCCTGTGAAGCAACAGGCTTGGGTCTGATTTTTGTTGGCATGAGCCAAGGCCGATGGGCCGCATGATGTGGGGATTCTGCACGTGTTTCCCAGAGGCAGACTTGATTCGAATCCTGGCTCGGGTGACTTTCTTTGTGGAGTTTGCATGTTCTCCCCGTGTCCGCGTGGGTTTTTGCTGGGCACTTCAGTTTCCTCCCACCGTCCAAAGACATTCTGCCAGGTTAATTGGCCTACAGAGTAAATTGCCCCAGGCGCCCTGCGATGGACTGGCGGTCCATTCTCGGTATACCCCTGCCTTGCGCCCTGTGTCTGCCGGGATAGGCTCCGGTTCACCGCGACCCTGTACAGGATTAAGCGGTTTCTGAAAATGGATGGATGGATGATAGGTGACAGTGATAATCGTCACTGTCGAGTCTAGACTGTCTCGTCACACGCAATAGACTGTCTCGTGACACTTGCCCCGCAACAATCTTGGGTTGATTATAGTTGGCATGAACCAGACTGATGGGCCTCCTGATGTATCGTTTCACACAGGATTGGAAAGTTGGGATTCTGTACGTGTGCCCCTAGGAGGCACACTTACTTTGCAGCAGTGAGTATAGGTGACTGTGCTGTGCTGATGTATCCGAATAAGGGTGGAACCGGTCTACAGTTGTCTGTGTGATTTGCTGCTGTCAGTCGGTCACATTCTCACATTTATTCTCGGTGACGCAACAGGATTATAGTGCAGTTCTTCAGGAACTGTTACTGGGTTTTTTTTTGCATAATATACAAATGCTGAGTGGACGTTTTGTGTGTGTTTCAAACAGGATTGGGGTAGACACATGAGGATCATGTTGGGTTTAGGGGTTACTGTGCGGATTAGTAGTGTTAGAGATTAGGTCAGTATTGGGCTATTGTTAGTGCTGAGGATTAGGGTAAGGTTACGTTTAGGATTACAGTTAGGGGTCGTGAGGTTAGCGTTTCGTGTTAGAGCAGGTTAATGTTAAATATTGTGTTACGGATCGGATACTTTAGCGTTGGAGGGAGGGTTAGTTTTAGGGATAATGTGTCAAGGATAAGGTTTAGAGACAGGGTTAGGGTTAAATATATTGTTAATGTTACGTATCAGGCATATATATATAGGATTAGTGTTCGGGTTATAGTGTTAGATGTGACGTTAATTTTAGAGTGCTAAAGGATATGTGTGCAGCAAGTGTTGTTGGCACCGAGTAAGGCCGGACTGTCACACTAGCTTTGATTGGGGTGAGGGGAGTAGTAGCAGACACCACGCCCGTCCGCCTTTGTCTCCGCAATGCTGATACATCTTTACACACCACACCAGGCAGTCATTTAAGACTGAATCAATTCTGGCGGTCGCCCAGGTAGCTGAATCAGAAATGCGTGACCGGTGCTGTTTGTGAGTAGAGAATTGAACTCGGGGAGAGCGGTAGCTCAGTGGTTAGCGCCCAGGGCTATAAATCTCACTACCTGTGTTCGATTCCCGCTCACGGCCACTAACACCAGTGACGATTTTTTTTAACCCACCCTGCGCCTCCCTTAGGTTGACTCAGCCACAAATGAGTATCCATCTATTGTCAGAAACGGCTTAATCCTGTACAGGGTTCGCGGGTGAGCCGGAACCTACCCCGGCAGCCACAGGGCGCAAGGCAGCGCTATACCGATGACGGGACGCCAGTCCCATCCTGGGTATAGCCAGGATAGGCTACGGCTCACCGAAACCCTGTATAGGATAAAGCGGTTTCTGACAATGGAGGGCGGCACGGTGGCGCAGTGGGTAGCGCTGCCGCCTCACAGCAAGAAGCACCCGGGTTTGAATCTCGGCTCGGGGGCCTTTCTGTGTGGAGTTTGCATGTTCTCCCCGTGTCCGCGTGGGTTTTCGCCGGGCACTCCGGTTTCCTCCCACCGTCCAAAGACATGCTGCCAGGTTAATTGGCGTACTGACTAAATTTCCCCAGGCGCCCTGTGATTGACTGGCGTCCCATCCTCGGTGTTCCCCTGCCTTGCGCCCTGTGTCTGCCGGGATATGCTCCGGCTCACCGCGACCCTGTACAGCAGTGGTCCCCAACCACCGGCCCGAGGGTAATTTGGTACCGGGCCGCACAGAAAGAATGAATTAAAACATTTTATTGATTATCAGTCTGAAAGACGTTTTATTTTGAGAAATGACCGGATACATCTGTCTGTGCGTCTGTGTCTCTTGAGTTGTATTTTTTATGCACTTTATATTTGTTTTTATGCCGGTCGTATTATTTTATTTCGTCATATTTATTCCCCCCACACCTTGAAGGCAGGTCCGCGAAAATATTTTCTTACATGAAACCGGTCCGTGGCGCGAAAAAGGTTGGGGACCGCTGCTGTACAGGATTAAGAGGTTTCTGACAATGGATGTATGGGGGGAGATCTTCGTCTTCTTTGAAGTCGGGTGGCGCTAACTGCTGCGCCACCACTCCCTCCTCTAGCTTACGTACTTAATTACACGTGTTGCTGTGTAGCGGAAGCGGAAGGGAAACCCACGTGTTTGTGAGCAGCGTGGGTGAGCGTGGGGTTGCCTGACCGGACCCTGGAACGGCACTTCTTATCAAAAGCCATCGCGACGCTGATAAACCGATGCAACCCCCCTCGCACACATTATACCAGAGTTGCAATAGCGAGTAACATTTTATCTGTAAACATCTGTTCCGCCAGATGTGTCTTAATGACTGAGCCTTGGAGGTAGGGAATGGAGGATGCGCCTCGTGGTGTTTAGTCGGTAAGAATGCACTTTTACGTTTGGGTTTTCATTGACAACTTGCCTTTTGTTTTGATCATCTTGTACGACGGTTGTTTTGGTATGTTTATTATGTTGTGTGAGTACAGTAGTGTAATGGATTAAGTGAGTACAGTGTGTTTGCATGACTGCGTTAGTATGTGTGTTTTGGATGTCACTAAGCGTGTGATATTGTTGGTCAGTACAGTATGTGTGTTGTTTGTATGTGTGTGTTTTGTGTGTTTGGCTACACGTGTGTTGGAGGAATACCTTGAGTGTCAGTACAGTGCGCGTGTGTTGTATGAATTGTGTGTATGACTGTTCTGTGTGTGAGTTGCTTCGTATCGGTACATTATGTGTCGTATGTGTGTGTTTTGATGACTTTGTACAGTATTGTGTGTGACTACAGAATGTGGGAGTACAGTTTGGGCCATAATATACTGCACTGTAATCAAAACAAAGACAACGATCCCCCCGTATAGCCTTGACAGACTGTAAGGTCAAGTGCTGCTAGCGAGCACCTATAAAAGGTTCGTTTACCTTTGAGAGTGCTTTTTTGTACACGTGTACAGCCAAACAATACACACTCCGTCTTACAGACGCAAGTCATACGGTACTCTTAAACTCACACGTACTGTACTGTATTGTACTCTGACACTAACTCCCACACACTCTGCAGTCGAACGCAACACATAATACACACTTAGTCATCCACACACACTCGTACAACACGCTAACTGTATTGACACACGGGAGCGGTAGTGTAGCAGTTATCAGCAATTCGCATGTTTGTTGTCTAGCAGGAGTCCCGTAAAGAGCCTGCAAGCTCACTGGGTATTTTTTTCTGCTGTAATAATAAACATCTAGCTATACGGTACGGAGCCAGACCCCGTGTTCCATTTCCGCTCACCGCCAACGATTATCAGAAGCGGTCCTGGGCCTCCCCTAGGTTGAGTCGGCCTCAAATTAATATCCGGTGCGGTGTGTGGTGCTGGGCCCTAAACACACTCGTGTGCCGTGCTGGCCTTTATAGGTTCACGCTAGCAGCACTAGCCTCAAAGGTCCATTAAAGGCTACAACGGGGCACTGTTTCCTGTAGTTTGGAACGTGTTATACAGTACTGTACAGCCATAGCGGTTCACCTCGGTGGATGGTAAACATTTCAACATCATCATCATTGCCAGAAACCGCTTAATCCTGTACAGGGTCGCGGTGAGCCGGAGCCTATCCCGGCAGACACAGGGCGCAAGGCAGGGCTATACCCCGTATGGGAACGCCAGTCCATCACAGGGCATCGGGGGCAATTTAGTCCGCAGGTCAATTAACATAGATAGCAGCATTGACTTTATTTCGGGTCATTATATAAGTGAAATGTGTGTCGTAACCCCTTCTCCACCCGACACGGCCAGTAAAATACCACTGTCAAGCGAACAAACGTGACAATTTTAGGACTACTTAATTTACAACACCGTAACGGAGTAGTGTGTTAAACCTGGGCCACGCATGCGTATCGGTCGTCTTCGGGATAAAATTACTGCGTGTTGCAGTGTGTGTGTGTGATCATATCATCGTAGATACCGGGGGAGACAAAGACGGCCGGGAACTGCATAGAGATTCCCAAACCACTCGCAGTCCTAAGTGAGGTGCTGGCTGAGAGCACTTAGCCGCTGCCGTGTCAACGGGGGATCTCTGTGTTTGTACGGTCGGATGAGTACACTACAGAGTGTATTTACTGTGTGTGTACTTTGTGTGTGTGTGGGGATAATGCGTGTTGCTTACGTGTGTGGGTATTCGTGTGGGGAGCGGTGGCTCAGTGGTAAGCGCGCTGGGCCACACATTGGCCACCAAAGTTCGAATCCCGCTCACGGCTAACGCCGGTGATGATTTTCTGAACGGGTCCTGGGGCTCCCCTAGGTCGACTCAGCCTTAAATGAGTAACCTAGTCCTGTGTACACATTGCTACTAGGGAGACAAAGGAGGCCGGGCGTGGTGCTGGTCACCCACCTCCTCGTGTGCCGTGTCGACATTAATAGGTGCTCGCTAATGTCACTTGACCTAACAGTCTGTTTAGGCTATACAGGGGTCTTTATCTTTTGGGTAATTGTGTGTGTGTACTCTGTATATGTGCCTGCTGTGTGTGCATGTGGCGTGATGCTGGCCACCCACCCCCTCTCGTGCCATGCCGGCCTTCATAGGTGCTCGCTAACAGCACTTGCCCCACCAGGCCGTTGAAGGCTATACGGGGATCATTTGTTTTATGGATATGGATGTGTATGCCAACAGTGGTTGTATGGATATACTCGTCCCCAGTATAGGAATGTGGAGTTGATACCCGTGGCTCGAGACTGTAAACAGGTGATCACCAATGCCTCTGCTCATTTGAACAGGGTTTATTAACTTTGACTTCGCGTTTGTGTGTATATGCGTACGTGTGTCCTGCTGGAAACCTTTATCCTTTGAGAAAGTCGACTTAGATTAATACTGCAGCATGCTCCATAAAGAACCCAACTTAGCAGCTGGCATTTTGCACGTAAAATTTACAACCTTCAGACTCTGGGCTTGATGTAATGCACAGTACTATCGGGTTTTTTTTACACTGATCCAACATGTTTTGGTGTGGGCGTCGGGTGGAATATGTGAAGCTGAGAATATAAATGTCGTAATTCTTCTGCTTCTACATCATGATCCAATTTTTAGTTTTATGTGGCACCTTTCATTCAAGTTACTCCCAACAATTGCCAAAAAATCACCAGCCAAGCCAGGCGTCGAGCCTGTGATACCCACAATTGCCCAAGCTCTGCAGTTCACTATATCTGTAGTTATTTCCGGGCCAATTAATGAGTGTTACTAAATGTGGGAGGAAAGCGGGGCAGCTAAAAAACAAAACCTCACGTTTGCGAGGGGGTGCAGCACTGTATGGTGCTACTTACTGCGACACTGTGGCGCGGTGAGTAGCGTTGCCGCCTCTCAGCAAGAAGGTCCCGGGTTCGATTCCCGGCTCGGGTGCCTTGGTGGAGTTTGTTCTCCCCGTGTTCGTGTGGGTTTCTCACCAGGTACTCCGGTTTCCTCCCACATTCCAAAGACAGGTTGACTAGGCTAATTGTTCTGACTGTGGCTCAGTGAGTAGCGCTGCCGCCTCGCAGCAAAAAGGCCCCGGGTTCGATTCCCGGCTCGGGTGCCTTTGTGGAGTTTGCATGTTCTCCCCGCGTTTGTGGGTTTTCACCAGGCACTCCGATTTCCTCCCACAGTCCAAAGACAGGCTGACTAGGTTAATTTGCCTGCTGACTGAATTGCCCCCGGTGCCCTGCAGATGTTGTAAATTTCTGACCCCTCCCCGCCGGACAACTTTAAAAAAGAGCTACGTCGCTCAACAGTTCCTTCCAGCTTAGATTGAAATAGTCCATAATTTAGCTGTACCACCGTCTCCCGGATAGCCATTGTATGGATGCGTCTCGACGCGCACGCGAAGGGAGTTTTGCGAGGTTTGTGCGATCCATCAACCCTCGCTGCTGCCTCCGCGCCGCTGAATTGCAGGCGAGCGTAGTAGCCACCGCGCCCGGCTCATAACATCGGAATAAATAATTATAGCGTAAAGACCGTTTTATTTCAGAACCTCTCCACGCGTCTCCCATCAATCTCCGTGGACGCGTTCATTACCTGATAGTGCTCTCCACTGGAAGATAGGGAGCTGTTGCTTTCACAGTATCCAATATCACCTGTTGAGTAGAAGGAAGTACGAGAGGGTCCAAAGAAATCAGTGGGCATATCTATAAATGGATCGCCCTGCACCTAATGCATTTTCAAAAGGACTGTCAGTTGTAGTAGCTCTGTGATATCCGCTTTTGAGGCCCGAGAAATCAGGATAGATATCTCATCTTATGACACGATGCCGATAGCACAATTGGGAACGAGAAATTGAAAATCGGGCAGGGAAAAAAACCAAATATGGACGGATTAAACGGGTGCTAAAATTTCATCCTGTGTGATGAAAACGGTGTCTATTGAGACTCTCTGGCTGGGGCTCAGGTGTGGCGATTGTTTCAGGAGCGAATATATTTATTTATTTATATCCAGGATCGTTTCGACCCAAATTATCAGTCGCACTGCTTTTGAAGTAAAATTATGCTTTGAAATGGCTGCATTTGTCACCGATTAACAATAGCAGCCTAATTAAGTCGATTCTCTTTTTTCATCTTCCTTTCAAGTGGTGCTCAATGGCAGGCACGTGGTGCCTGTGATCCATCGCTGTGGAGGTGAGGGTTGGCGGATCTCGTTCAGATCTGTGAAACCCCCAAGCCCTCCAGGCTGCGAGTTGGATAGGAGACCGGCAGTGCCGCAGGTATATTGAATTGTGTCTGTGTGGAGGTGTTGGGCTGTAACTGCTTGGCAATTTGGGCCTGTGTGCAGCAACGGTGTAAAAAAAACCCCCACAACGTGTGTGGTGGATGATTTCCCGTTACTTCAACCCGGCTACTCCACGTAGCCAAACACTCATCACTGGATTCGGCCGAACATCACAAATGCAGCAGCTTCCCCGAAAAGGTCTCTTGAGATACGGTGTGTGCGGCGGCATGGAGAGCAATGACGGTTACACTGAGCAAATATGAAGATATTGATTAGAGAACAAACAGGTTATAGAAATCATATTGACTGTAAAGAAAGCTGAAGTGTCAGGCACATTGAGTGAAGGTTCTCCGGGATACGTTCACCGCGGAGATTAGGCGATGTGACCAGCATGCAAGCACGCGGGCGATGGATGGATAGTTGCATCGCCCGAACCGCGAACGGTTTTTGCGACGGATTTTGCGAGGCCTTTGTCCAGCGGTGGATAGATCGTGGCTGCGGACGACGATGACGTCTAAATTATCAGAGATGCGTCAAAAAACGTGAATTCTGCATAGCGTCGGAAACGCCTGAATCGGTGAAGGTTTATGCTATTTTCAAAACAAATTGCTCCGAACGAAGGTATTTCACAGCATCGTGGAGAGAGCGAGAGCGAGAAAGGGAGAGGGCACACGGTTCGTGCTTTGACTGAGCAACAGAAAGGAGGAACACACTGATTAGAGAACAGACACGCACGGTGAGCGGCGTCATATATACCGTTAGCAAAAGTAACCGTGGGCCCGGGCAGGACACGCTGCTGTCCCGTAAGTATGATCTCCGTCAATCGAGGGAAAATTGCGCGGGGATTGGCCAAACATCCGCGACGGAAGGAGCCTGCCCATGGCCGGGTTGCCGGCGGGTTTTGGGGTCAGCAGAAAAGGTGAGCCCAGCCACCGCGCGGCGACATTAAGTGCTTTCGCTGGCAGCCGCTGCACTCGCTGTCAGTGGCAGTGAGAATCAAAGTGGTCACATCATCAGCGCTGTCTGAAGGCGGATCGTCAACTCGCGCTGATGTACGCCCCTTACGGGAAGAGCGTGAGAGGTTGATAATGAAGGCCGCCGCCGCCGCTGCTGTGCCGGGGGACTCGCGCGCGCGAGATCTATCCACCGCTGAAGGCAGGCGCGTCGCAGCCGCGGGTGTTGCGGGTGTTGCGACACCCGCACTTTCACAGAAACATGATTCCATTCCCCCCAGTTTTTCCTGAGGTAGTCTCATATCAGTATATTCGAAGCAGCCTTAATCATTTATTTGTTGTTGCTTTGGTTTTTATCCATCCATCCATTTTCTAAACCGCTTGTCCTGGTGGGGGTCGCGGTGGCAGCAGTGCAAGGAGAGTGGACCAGACATCCCTTTCCTCAGCAACAGATTCCAGCTCTTGCTGGGGGGGGATTCTCAGGTGTTCCCAGGCCAGCCGAAGGATATAATCCCTCCAGCGTGTCCTGGGTCGGCCTCTAGGTCTCCGCCCAGTGGGCCGTGCCTGGTAGACTTCCCGGGGGAGCCTTCCAGGGGGCATCCTTACCACGTGACTCAATTATTCTGCCAGAAAGGGGCAACGATTGCGAATGTGCGAGCCAAATCGAGTGCCTCACGGGTAATTTTCGAATTTTTGTAAATTTGGATCGTGATGACGGCACGCGGAGGCCCTTCTTGTTTTTAATTGACGTCACGGGATCTTTAATGCCTGCCGTGAAACAGGCGGGGGATATTTATACGTTTAATACACCTCGCAGTAATAAGCAGGGGGCGGCCTGTCGGATTTTAGCAGCGAACCTCCGCGTCAAGCGGCGAATGTGCCACTGCTGGGCTCTCGCAGTCCCTACCCAATGTCCTTAGTATCCCCTTGTGATGTATGCAGCAGACGTGTCAGGATATATTGATTCACGGGTTAATACATCGATAATTAAGCTCGTGAAAGACGCATCAAATTGCGTGCGTGAGCATCTTATCTTGTATGTCGTTTGTAATGTTGACCCCACGACCAAATCGTTCCCAATGCGCCCAAGATCATCAGATCTCTCAAGCTAAGCAAGTTTAAACCTGGACGGGCCTTGGATGGGTAACCACCAGTGAACAAATAGATTGTCATAGGCCTTGTAAGGGGGGATTGTAACTTCGAACAAAATATAGGGCTGTGCAACAACATTCATTGATTTATGGTGTCATCCAAGCACAGCCCAGGCCTTCTCAACATAAGGTGACTATTGTTGCTGGTTTAAACGGCCGCTATCCAGGTTGACCCGGGTTGGCCAGTTGCCAGTATCAGAGCAGAATTTTACGGCTGGATTGCCCTTCCTGACACCAACCTCCTTTAGTCGGGAATCTTTATTTGTCTGGAACCTCGCCCCAGACCTGTTCACCAAGGGTGACCTTACCAGGAGTGCTAAACTCCAGACCAGTTTATCAAGGGAGACCCTACCAGGAGTGCTAGACTCCAGGCAACACAGCTCTGGGGTTCAATGGAACACGAAAACCCCTCCACCACGATAAGGTTACGATCCATGGGGGTAACTATATATTGTCCTGTGTTTATTCGGGAAATCCTCACTGAGCCTCATGACTCATTCTTTTATGAGAGCCCTGGATTGGTATTTTTGGGTAATTCTATTTGAGGGTTTTTTTTTTTATCCGTGGGATGGAATTGTAGCACCAGGAAAAAAATACATGGCTAGGATTGGGATATTCCTGAAAGGGCTGCGCACATGGATATAGAATAATCTCACTTTCTGTTTCGTCTGACTACTTCAGAGCAACAGGGGCTTTGGAAAGTTTCAGGAATATGTGATTTTCTGCTCCTTGCTTCCAAAGTGCCTAACTGTAGGTGAGCACCACCATCTATCAAGCCAGCAATCCGTGCCACCTTTCTATTCATCCATCCACGTGTTTATTCATCCAGAACTTAACCTAGTCATCCATCCAGCCATCTATATTGCCACTCACCCATTCATCCATTTAATCACCTGCACCTTCATCCATCCACCCACCTACCTCTTGCCCCATACAACTATCTGTCCACCCATCTACGCATTCACTCATTCATATCTTCATCCTTTCATCCACCCGTGCGTTCGTCCGTCCATCCATCCATCAATTTACGCACCATTATGTTAATGCTAGGCAACAAAAGCTGGTTGCATTACTCTGCAACCAGCCTGCCCCAGACAAAGTAATTAAGACAGACGTATTTTGCTTCGCGGGCCTACATTACATTATTCATGTTTTAGTGCGACAAGAAAATCATAAAATCCTGACAAACCGTTGGGCAGTCTCCCGCTGCTGCCTTGTTGCTCGCGGTGAAAGTATTGCTCTCATAGGCACCCATCGGCCGGAACGTCCACACGCAAAAAACCCGAGCGAGAATGAATAGCGTTTTCATTCGGGGGAAATATTTCACTTGAATAGTTGGGGGGAAGTTCAGCTTTGCAAATCTGTCACTTGCAGCAAGCCCGGCTGGCAGGCGTGATTGGACTTCGCGGGGTGGTAACTCACTCACGAACACAGGCACCGGAGCGCGCTCTCGGCAAGTACGTACACAGGGCGCGGGTGTGCATGTGTGCGTGTGCGCTGGGGAGCCCCTCGACACCTTCTCGGTGCCGAGATAAGAGGGCAGCGTGCCGGTGGGAGGAGTACGGGAGCCGGCGACTAAACAGTTTTTTTTCCTGGGAAGACGCAGCCCGATAAACCGCCGTGGCCCATTCGTACGCTTAGCGGCGGTTATTTCATTTCTCACCGGGGGATCATTTTCATCGAGCCGCGCCGCTTGCATTTATTATTTCCTTTCGGCGTGGCGTTTTCCGCGCGCGCGATTGCGGTTGTCGCGCGTTAACGCCGCGTCGCCGGCCGTGAGCCGGCGTTGCTTCCCGACGGTTCGGTTTGTGTTTTTCTCCGCACACGCGCGCGAATTCAATTTGCCTCGTGGAATGTCAAGTGGCGTTTAAAGCCATAATGGGAATCGGTCGCAGTTCAGCAAATGGGTTGCTTATCCCCTCTGTGCACGGCTCCGAGTGTTTCTCTCCACGCCTCACATGTGTCATCGGGTTTTCTCCGGGCACTCCTCAGAGAATCCTGAGACTGTTTGGGCGGTGATTTGACCCAGCGATAACGTGTTCGCCGCTCGTTGCTGAGATATTTCGCGATTTTAATTAAGAGGCTGCCCCGATTAACACTGCAGTTGTACTATCCGCCCATCCATCCATTTTCGAAACCGCTTGTCCTGGTGAGGGTCATGGCACCAGCTTTTTAAGGAGGGTGGGCTAGACAAGCCTTTCCTCAGCAACATATTCTGGCTCTTCCTGAGGGATTCCCAGGCGTTCCCTGGTGAAAATTCAACACTTCGTCTGCTTTACAGTTTATGTTAAATATCATTCATTCATTCATTTTCAGAAACCGCTTAATCCTGTACAGGGTCGCGGTGAGCCGGAGCCTATCCCGGCAGACATAGGGCGCAAGGCATGGCTATCCCGTATTTATATAGGTTTGCACGGCTCGATGTATGAAATTGGCTCTTAAGGGCTGCTCTTAACGTAAATATTTCGTGATGAAAATTTGCAAGAATAAAGCATTATGTGCCAGCATTGTGAATCAACTTTGAAATTTGCCTGAAAATTACTGAATTGTAATTCAACATACTAATCATTGCCCCCCTGCTGCAGAAAATGGCAGGACCCTCCTCAAAAAGAACCACGAGTCTCATGGGTAAGCAAGCACAGTCGTAGTCATAATAATGGTTAGGCTTTTCCATGCAATTAAAGAGCGTTACAATTACCGTACCGAGTGGTTAGTTTCTCTACTATAGGTGGATGGATATGTGGAGGAGTTGACTGTTAGATGGAGGCGTTTATGGACAGCTTGATGGGGAGTTGATTGACGGGTGGATTGATTGAGGTTGGGATCATCTGGAATAATGTGACCTCTGAGAGTCTCTAGTGGCTTAACGTGTGAACCGTTCACATTTCTGCGGCGACAAGCCGTGACTCCTGTAATTGGGCCTGCGCGCACGAGCCGTTATCTCGTCGATTGAATGAATATGCGCGCGTTATAAATGTAAAATTATTGTTACTGGTAAATATCGCCCGCGCAACTCGACGCGCGCATCTCGAGCGTGAGGATGGGTTTTAACACGTGTGGGTTCACTGTTGGCACCGACTGGCAAACGGGAACGTTTGCGTCCGTTTCTCAAACTGTGAGCGGTGCCAGCGAGCGACGGAACACCCCGGGTGACCGTCGCGCTGGCGTCTCTCCGCGTGCCCTCGTGCGTGAACGTGTGCATCCGTGTCCGTCTGTGGCTGGGTCATGTCGCCCGGGTGCCCAGCCATCGCATGCATAAGCAGCTGCTGTTTAGCCGGATAGAGGTGGCTAAACGGGCGCGGCACGGGCTAGAGAAGAAATGGCCTGATGTGGCACAAGAGGAACTGGAGCTGAGTGGACTTGCTGAAAACTGGTACCAGCGGTGTCAAGATCGACCTCTGTGGAGGAGGTTCGTGAAGGACGCTACTGGGCAGTTGGAGGCAGTCGCCCTCCAGCAACAACGGAGGGCGGAGGAGCGACGCTCACAACAGCGAGCCGAGCGCCGAGTGGATAAAACCCAGCTAGTTGGCACAGTAAGGAGCACAGATGGCGCATCTGCCAGTCATCTTGGTCAGGCTACCCATGACACCTGGGTCTGTCCCGTGACCTGTCTGGCGAGCCTTCGATACTTCACGTGGCCTCAAGGTGCATATGGCCTGGCACAGGCGTCGTGGTGACCTCACCTCCACCTAGTGGCGAATGGCGGTTGTTATATTATGTTATGTGTCTGTGTCCGTGTGCTCGCGTCTGTCCAGCGCCGGCGAAATGGAGCGCTTCGCTCTAGCGGCCCTGCGGGCGTGCGCGAGAAAATCGCGGGAGCTTCGCCTGGCGTACGAATACGGCGTCGTCGCACTCCGCTCCCTGGTGTACAACTCCGCCATCGGGGACGACGACGTGCTGGAACTATTTTTCCAGCCGATTTACTGCCTGGTGGACGCCGTGGTGCCATGGTTTGGAAAGGTGAGAAGAGCGCGCTGGAGTTCTGCCCGGTTAGGTCCACGAGGGTGCGATGGTTAATCTCTGCCCACGCTGTAAAAAAATCAAAGCA
>JAZEWU010000016.1:6313075-6337510 GCA_036362915.1 Geotria australis
TCCCAACTTTCCCAAATTATTCGATACGGCTGAGTGCACACTCATAACACTTTTGGAAAAAAACAACACTCGGGTGGTTTTGGAGACGGCGTGATTTCACCCGTCGACACTGATTGATGCCGTTCATGCCGATGATGGAACCTTTAAAGAGGCAGCGGTGCACGGACAGCAGGCGGGCTCACCAGGGAGCCAGTAGCTACGAGGTGTGTAGATTTAATGTAACTATACTGCCGTGTAAGGCCTCCTTTCCTACGCCAAGTTGGGCCAGGCTTGCCCGCGGGAGGGGGATACACACGCACATTGCAGATCGTGTCTGTTATGTAACAGATAGTCACGGGGATTGGGGTGGGACGTGGGCGCAGTGACCAACGCACAAGGTACCCTGGTTCAATTCCCGGCTCAGGTATAAAAAAAATTGTATGACGTTTTCATGCTTTCCCATGTCCACGTGGATTTCTGCCAGGCACTCTGGTTTCCTCCCACAGCCCAAAGACATGCTGCTGCTGCTGCCTAGGTTAATGGGCCTGAGCAATGTTGTCCTCGCTGCCCTGCAATGGACTGGTTTCCCACCCTGGGTGTATCCCTGCCTCGCATCACGCATTTGCCAGGACAGGCTCCGGCTTCACCGCAACCCTCTAGAGCAGGCGTTCTCAACCGTTTGCACCTCACCGTCCACTTGGCCCACTTGGGTCTGGTCTCCACAGACCCCTAGATGCGGCTTGCAGCCCACCGATTGAGAGTGGCAGCTCTAGAGGATTAAGCGGGTACTCATAACGCACGAACGAATCACCGCGAAACCGTTCAGTAGCAGGGCACCTGCCCCGTCAGCTCGTAGCAAGCGGCTGCCCCCCCTGGCGCGGCGCGGTGGCGGTTGTGGCGCGTACCGTTGCAGGCAGGAAGGAGAGGCAGGCGGAGAGCAGCACCGTGAGCTGCGTGTGTGGCACCGGGGAGTCCGCCTGGCGGGAGGGAAGGAAACGCGTCGCCCACGGCGCCCGCGGCAGACGTTTTAGGCAACGGTACCGCCCCGAGGTGGCACAAACTTTAAAGCAGCAGTACCCGCCAGTCGATCGCGATCCCAGAGTCTTGACCAGTGGATGTCAAATATTTAACACTCATTAATTATTTGGCCGATAACAGCATAATATACAGGAAGCATTGTGTGTGGCAATATGGCGCCGGCAATACCGCCTGGTTGCCTCCTTCACCTCTCTGCGCTTTCCTCGTGCCTCTGAGTCCTTCTCTCGTCGAATGAATATCTTCGACATTGAATGAATATGTGCGTGTTCTTCTTTTTTGCGATTCTTCGAAGCACGATGGTCAGCTTCTGGACATCATTGTCTTCCTGCTTGGCTTCGAAGTTCGCGACGTGAACGCTTCTACCTTGACCCCCATGTGCGCGTTACAAATGTAAAATTATTGTTAAATTATATTATTGAGTTCTATCATTGGCATGAGCCTCCCAGGCTTCGCGCACGTGGGAACGTACCTGGAGCGGCCGGAAGGAGACCGTGCCCAGGCCGTCCTCCTGCAGGAGGCTCAAGTCTCCGTCCAGGAATAACGACACGATCTGCAAGACGAGGCCATCTGCCCAGCTGTGGTGACGAGCGGGATGGGGGAGGGACGCGGAGAGGCAGAGGCGGCGTGACTTGTACGCTCGGTCACGGCGAACGAGGCACGGCGACAGGTTACTTTTCGCTAACCGTGGGTCGCTTGCAAACGCTGTCAGACTCCGATGTAAAAAAAAATTAACAAGAACGCCTGAGATTTACAACGCTTTATAACGATTTATAACGCACCCAAGAGCGACCTGAGATTTATAACGCATCTCAGAGCACCGTGCGTGTAAAGGAGGAAAATAAGTGAGATGCAGCTGTAGAGAAAAGACAGCATCGGCAATGAGAGAGAGAGAGTAAAGCCTTTGCACACAGGCGGTGGGATTTTCAGCCGGCAGCTAAGTCTCTAGCGACTGTGAATTGCTAACCTCCCCACGGCAGGGAATGAAAGAGCCATGGTGGCACGAAAGTAAACATGAACACACTCTATTTCCCAACTCTTGCTGGACTAAAGTACGTTGTTAAATGGACCTGTACACCTACAACCCTTTCTATCTATCCACTGCTGAATGGGGGGCCTTCAAAAGCAAAGCAGGTCATGAGGGGTTACTGGACGATTCCTAACAGACTGTTGGGACGAGTGCTGTTGGCAAGCAACTGTGCAGGCCGGCACGGCACATGAGGAGGTGGGTGGCCAGCACCACACCTGACCACCTTTGTCACCCCGTGTCAATATTTAAACACTGCACCAGGTATTTATTTAAGGCTCAGTCGACTTACGGAAGACCCAGAATCGGTTCAGATAACCGTGTTGGCCATAAACGAGAATTGAACTTGGGGTGGCCGGCTTTGTAGGGCAGGCTAACCGCTGCACCACCACTCCTTGTAAACAGTGTGGTGCCTTCAGAGACACACACACTCTTTTCAGTGCCTGTCCCGGGAATCAAACCCATACGCAGCAGACTCTGGGCTGGGTAAAGCCCTCGATACGGCGCATGAGCTCAAGGTCTCCAGTCGAAACCCGTGAGCCTCCAGCCTGGCACATGATAACCACGCGAGGTCACGAAAACACCATCATCAATTTCCTCTAATATATATACAAACACACGCCGAGTTTTACCAAATGCATTGTTAATGGTTGCCTTGCCGACCGGTGACCGCACTCATTGCACCCCAGAAAATGCCACAAAAGGTTGCCCGCCAATTGGCAAATTTGAGTCAAATGCCGGTGAAATCGACAGCTGCTCTCTAAGCGGTTCGTTTTGACAGTGGCTGGCACCACACAATGGGGCAATTTTTGGCTTCGATCTGTATTTATTTTTTTTCTTTCCTTTTTGAAATGCAGCCCAGCGAAGAAAAGTGAGAAAGGAGTAAAAAAAACACTCGGCGACAAAGGACTCTGGAGAGGCTGTTTAAAGTGGCTCAGAGGTGGCTGGTGGCGCAGGGATCAAAGTGCCAAGCTGGCAAAGCAGCACCCTGTGTGCAAATGTTGGTATCAGCCGACTGAAATTACACACTGGGTTCTCAAGGATAGAGAGTAGGTGGAATCAGCCTGGTCGCCAGTGATTGAACAAAAATACCCCATCACATTGAATCTGGTTTGGCACTAACTCAGGCTACATTCCAGCTACGAATATGAATTGTTATTTTCAATGTCTGAATGCATCTAATGTTACTGTGACGTGCAGAGTGGGTCGGTTGGTCGGTCGGACACTGCTGCCCCTCTACTCTGTGGACTTGAGCAGGGATTCTGAACCATTTGGACCTCAAGGCCCACTTGGATCTGGTCTCCACTCACCACTAGGTGGTGCTAACGGCCAACTGGTGGGTCGCAACGGCACGACTGGCATAAAACTGAAGAAAATATAGAATTTTTTTTACGAAAACGGATGATGGGTATTCGAAGTGCCGGTGGGGCACGGGGGCCAGGCATGGCGTGTTCTCTCCGCGTGCAATCAAGGACGATAATAATGTTCGCTGAAAGAGCTGCGTGTGCGGCGGTGGGGGTAGGTGGGTGGGTGTGTGGTTGCAGACCTGGGCTCCGCCGCCCGGCTGGACAAGGTGCTCAGGACCTTGGCGATGGAGCCCACGACCTCCTCGGAGCGCAAGAATTCCGCGGCGCGGTCGGCTGCGGGATGAGAGAAAAAAAATGACGCAAAAAAAATCAATCATTTGTGATATGAAAGATGACTTTTAACAGAATTCACGCACGGGCAGTATTAAGGATATTACAGCACTCAATTTAATGATATCTGGCAGGCTTCCAAAGTGACAGCGCTCTGGAGGCCACACACGAGTGGCTGCGCGTTATTTGCAGTGACGTTCCGACTACAGCGGTTATGACTCGGTCAGTCCGAGAGACGCAGAGACAAAAATACCGCGGCATAGCCCAGTGGTCTCCAACCAATTTTGGACACAACATCACTTTTGGAATCGAAACGCAATACAATATCTACCCTTAAAATTCCACTTTGCTAAAAGCCCAAAAAAATGAACGCTATGTATAACACTCACATATAATAAGTGCGACACCTGTGCTTGCACACTATCTGCGAGTGCTTGCGCACTTGCATTTGCGACCCGCAGCTGCCGCAGTTTTTAACACAACCACCGTGCAGAACCTCGGCTTTTCCGACTCCGTCTCTATATATTGTTTAAAGGTTAAGATCGACACTTCAAAGACTCTGGAATCGATGTGGTGATCGCGATCGACTGGCTGGGAGACCGCTGGTGTAGCCTTTAACAGGCTGCAGGGGCAAATGTCAAGAGTGAGCGGGTGCCCGTTAAAGCCGCAACGGCGCGCGAGCGGGTGAGGGTGGTCAGCGTTGTGGATGCCCGGCCGTATTTGCCTCCCGGCGATGACACACCGTGACCGGATACTCATCCTTTAAGGCTGAGCGGCCCTACAAGGGGAAGCTCAGAATCAGTTCCGATATCACTCACCGCTAGGGCCGCCACCTCGGAGGCACAACAAACCGAGACATATCGTGCGGGGGGTCAACAGAATAAGAGAGCGAGAGAGAGAGGACTGCAGCCTGTATAAACGGTAAAAACTGAGACTTTGAACGACTTGGTCCGTGAAAGGTTTTCCAGAACAGCTGCCTCAAAAATTATGACGATCCTGGGAAAAAAAAAAAACAGGGCAGTTGGCAACTCAACTCGCCACTGGTGTTGTCGGTCGTGGCCGGGTATCAAACGCCACACGCCGTGGGATATGTGGACCCAAACAAGGCCAGAGGTCGCAGTGTACCTAGCTGGGGTTTGGCGACCGACTATACAATCAGCTCTCACGCCCCAATTTAACGAAGTGACTGACGGCCCGGACTTGGGTGGTTAGAGCGTTGTGGGTGAGTAAGCGGCGCGCTGCCAGGAGCGTTAGGCCCACGGCACCACGAACACGGCCACCCGAGTTCGATTGCCACTCGGGACTGATGACGGTGGCGAATGTTTGAAACGATATGGGTCTCTCCTAGGTCGACTCAGCCTTCAATGAGTACCTGGTCCATTGTGTAAACATCATAACTAGGGTGACAAAGGTGACCGGGCATAGTGTTGGAAACTCACCCTCTAGTGTGCTGTACAGGCCTTCGTACATGCTCGCTAACAGTGCTTGTTAAAGGCTATATGGGGGGGTCTCTGTCTTTGTGCTCTGCGAGTTGGTGTAATGCACCAATAATGCATACACTTTATACATTATTAGTGTGTATATACTAATAATGCATAGCGTGTACACACCTGTTACATACGTACTGACGATGCATGCATAATACATAGTACAAGTACAGTCTGTGTGTAATTTAACTTGCTGACGAGGGAGGGCCTCCCAATGCCGTGCGGGCAGTGAGGGATTTTTTGACCATACTTCACCGCGCTGGGCAGTGCGGACAAGTGAAGGTGGGGGGAAGTCACAGAACAAGGCCCATTGCTGGATGGGATCAGCTGCTCCCTCTCTCTTTCTCTCCCACTCTGTCGCTCCGTGTGCTTCTATCGCGTTCCTCTTCTCTAAACACACCCGCCGTCAACGTGTCTCGTTCCGGCGCGCGCGCTCATCTCAACCTCGTGCTCTCCCCTCTCCTCTTCCTGCCCTGCCCCCCGGTGACATCTCCACGGCGTGTCACTCATGTACACCGTGTGGCACGCTGCACTGTACTATACGTGTATCCGCGCTCTCCGGATTCCTACCCGTGCGCGCGTGTTAACGCTCAGAAATTGGCCGAAAGCATCTGAAGATGTAGAGAAACTGCAGAGCTCGGGAGATTGTTGGTAGCGCCGGCTAACTGGCGAGGCTCCTCGTTCGTGCTAATTGCACCGCGAGATGCAATTTGCACGAACCACGGAACGATGTTTAAAACTACATTATAAAGGATTTATTCTTTATCAGCAGACGTCAATTTAGTCGTGGCAAACCGAGCACGCGCGTAAGTCTTTGTTAGTTGCAATCGCGAGCCGCTAGCAACGCAGCATCACCAAACAAATCTGTTTTGTAAAATAAAATCAACGCGCCGCTAACCGTAACCGCGTTACATCACGTTCCCATGGATCCCAGTCCAAGCGGAAAATGGGAACCGCAGTGTCGGCGTGTGCGTGGCCCCCGCACGAGTGTCAGAGTGGCTGCAGTCCCCCAGGTGCGCTGCATGCATTCATGAGCCGCGGTCAACTGTGACGTGCTGTGCAGGGCGACACGCTCAGAGGCACACGGCCAGGAGACAGGGGCTGGCAGGCACCCCCACAAGCAGACTAGAGGCACCAGCCCCGCGACGGACAAGACAGAAATGCACAGACATACCCAGAAAAAACAACAAGCAGATGCACCTGCGGAGAGACGAGAGACAGAAGCCCCTGCGGCGAGACGTGTGTCGTGTCTCGTGCATACTGTCCCATTTGTTCTGGCTCATCTATAGTTTACTTGAATGTTTTGTTGCGTCTGTTATCCGCACTGTCCGTCTCATTGCTACCGCGCGACCTATTTCCTCCCTCGTTCGCCGTTTTGCTCGTTTTGAATTTTAGCCTCTAGAAATATTTCTGTCCGCGTAATCGGTTCTTATACGGGCAATGGTATTGCATGCATTGTATTACAGTTCCGCTTAGCGAACAATTAAAGTGCCAGTTTGGTTGCAACTAGGAGCGGAATGACGTATCGATTCATCGACTGAACTTGATTCTTAGGCTTGCCAAACATGCATCGAGTCGTGTGCGCGATCACTTATTATTTATGATGTATGGAAATTGTGCGCTTCTCTTATATTCATGACCACAAACCAGCATGGACGGGCAAGCGGGGAGAGACAGCGAGCGAGCAAAGCAAGAAAGTGAACTGATAAATCATTCCGTGAGCTGGACAGGAGAGAGTGGGCGAGCGGAGCAGACCGACAGGTTGACTAATCGCGACGTGAGCTCGCAACGGAATAGCAGGCAAAGTCAACCGACTATTGGATTATGCGTAATAAAGTGTTCTTGGATTCGGTCACGTAAACGTAAGAGTCATAAACCTACCTCCACCGCATACAGCCAATCAGTTAGGGCTTGCCACATGAACAGAACGTGCCGATTTATCAGCACACCGGTGTGTTAGAGCGCAAACACACGTTTACAATACAGTGCGATGTTTTGCTGATAATTTCAACTAGCTTCGTAAGGCTTTTTTTTTCCAGAAGTGTGATGATGTCTTCTCGATTCGGGTCTAAAATAGGCAGGCTGTGATGTCATCACCGTGTACCTACATGTGAGAAGTACCCAGGACGGTCAATGTATTTGCTTAATAATACATCACGTTAATAGTAAACTATACACGCGTTACATGGTAGGTGGGTCATCGATTCATCGTTATCGATTCACCGTTAACCGGACGGCGGGCGGAGCAGACGTGACGACCGATTCACTGTCACACGAACTGACGAACGAGGAGCGCGGCGAGCAAGCAAACTCGGGAAACGGACTCACGTTGAAGCGCGGCGCCCACCGCCAGGCGCAGCAGCTGCGGCACAACTGTCGCGTAGAGGAGGCGCCGGCAATCCTCGTCTCCGCTCCGAGCCTTGCACACCGCCTGGAGGGTCGCGCACGCCGCCAGCGCGGCCTCCTCTGCGCTCGGAAAACACGCAAAGGGCGCCGGTCGGCTTCCCCCCGGATCGCCGCGGTCGCCGCTTCTCGTAGGCACCACGCCGCGTTTGTCCACCGTAGCCATTAAAGCGGGAGGCCGCAAGATTTAACGCGGAGGCTTTAGCGAGCAGTATCGCACGTGATAAAGCACGTTTGCATTGAGTCATGACAATTGCGCGCGTGCTTGACGCGACCCAAAATTGCTTTATTAAGGGTAGGCTGCCCAGTTTTTGTTGCGCTTTGGCTGAATAACCGTCTTTAACAGTCTGTTATTGTTTTGATTTTTCTGCTGTCTTTATGATCTATGTCCTATGGTTTATCGTGATTGCTTGACTCTCTAGTTTATCTGTCCTGATATTACTGACATGCCGTTCTCTCCGCAGCCTTGTGCAGCGCTTTGTGACCCTCGGGTGAAAGGCGCTCTATAAATGCTATTATTATTATTATTTAAAGATGATCATCCGGTGGGCGGTCTGACGTGGCGGTATCAGTGATGCGATGATTTGGTCAAAGGCTTGGCTTGGCACTATGAAATCCCACATTTGCATGATGATGATCCTCTGACATGGAAACCTGACGATGCCTCCAACGTGGGAGGTTAAAAATGACGAAGGATGGCGGAGGAACGCTCGCCACGGCTATCCCGCAAAAGCGGGGTGGCGCAGTGGTAACATCTGCACCTCACAGAAAGAAAATCCTGCCCAAGGCGGTTCGATTCCCGCCTGAGGTGCCTTTCTGTGCGGAGTTTGTGTGTTTTACCCCTGTTTTTCATGGGTTTCCTCCGGGTTCCTCCCACAACTAAAAAAACTCATTATTTAATTGGCCGATAACATCTTAATGTATAGGAAAGCAATGTCTGGCGGGTTGGCGCCGGCTGGCCGCCTGGCTGCCTCCCCCCTCTCTGCGGTTTCCTGGCTACGCCTTCGTATCTGCATCTCGCCCATGACCAGGCGTCGAATTTGCCGTTCTCTTCGCGGCCCTTGTGCAGCGCTTTGTGACCCTCGGGTAAAAGGCGCTATATAAAATGCTATTATTATTAGCAGCTCCGGAGAGCAATTCTCAAGTCATTGCGACTCATCTCGTGATATTAAAGGCGCACACTAGCGACCGCTGGTGAGATGCGGTCCCATTCAGATGCTTCAACACACAACATGTCACTGCTTGCTAATTATGAGCCTACATGCAATTTTGACATGCACTTGGACTCAGCCTAGCCAGGGTTGATGTGCAATTACGCCGCATTCATACGGTTGTCTGTCTCTTTCATCATTATAAATTTGCATCGCAAAATCATGAGCAACCGTCAAAATATTCCCAACCGGGAAATATTCCCAACGAGAATAACACTAAAAATAAAGTGGCGGGCACAGTCGCTCTTGCTCATAATCCAGCTCATTGGAAGTGGCCAGAATATTGCAGTACAGCAAAGTCGGTCTTTTTACCAATCTGCGCAGACGTTTGAGTTTAATCCCCTCGTATACGTAGCGGGTATTCTCCGGATGCTCTAGTTTCCTCTCACATGGCACAAAAAAAAATTAAAGGAGGCCCCGGCCAAATATCCAGAGAAAAAAAGAATTGACACTCAGTGAGGCTTTCCTGCATAATAAATTCCCATGCGATTAGTATTAACAGATACATTTACCTATAATCCGAATACAACAATTGCAATGTTTAATGCAACATCCGGGCATTCGAGTAAAATGTGTGTCGTAAATCCTCCTAAAGCTGACACAGCCAACAAATGAAGTTTGTCACGCAAATATATGTGCCAATTGCTGCTTCAGCAGCACAGCGGTGCGTTTAGAGAGCATTGGCACAACATTTAACGATCGGGTTCGACGTTTCGCTGATAGTCACAACCGGCATTATCCGACAGTTGCTACGATTCTGGTCATAATCTAAAGCACGACAGGGCTTGTGAGCAAAGTGCTGGGTGGTTTGTTGCAGAGGCATGTGGAATGGCGGCAGCTTGGAGAGACTCATCCAGCAGTGGACTGACCATGGCTGATAACGACAATGACGATGATGACAATGTCCACAAGATGGTAAGCGAGGTGAGAACAAAGCCATCTGCAGTTTCTGTTCACGGCCGCCCTGCTGTCTCTACCCACAATGCACCGCGCTCAGCTGGTTATTAACACCGCTGTTCGGGCATGGGGGTTAGCGCTCGTACGACATTCGGGCAGCGGGAGGAAATTCCTCCTCGCAACGTTTGCTCAAACCACCACTAAAACCCTCACAAACGAGCCTCTTATAATGAGAGAAAGAAAAAACAGACACCGGCAAGTTTGAACTTGGCACGCCAATTAGGCGGCGTGTGCGTGCTGCTGCGATAATCGCCGCTGGCGCGCAAACTGTGAAAGTGACATCCGGCACCAATCCCCATCGGACGCGATGGTTACGCGAAGCCGATTCGAGCCTAATGAGCTCGCGCCGCTGATGAGCTGCGGAGTTTCGCGTCGTGTTCGCCAGAGCACAGCGGTTTGAGTTCCGTCAGGATCGACAAAGCGTACTCTTTAGACTCGGACGTGTAACTGATTTAATTTGAGAGCCGATAACTGAAGTAATGTGTCTTTAATTCCAGCTGCTGTGTTCTTACGATGGTAACTATGATTATGCTTTCTAAGTCTGATAACACATCATGGCAGAGATTAGGCCGTTAAGTACCAACTGCTTTCTCGGAATAACAGAATAACTGACGAGCGATATTACCACATCCACAACAACGAATCGTACACAAACAAAGCAATACAAACGAGACAAACAACAAAATAACTGCTAGAACAAAACAACAGAAAAACATCACTAGCAAGACAACAGCATCAACTACGCCAGTTACAGCAGCAACGATAACCACCACATAATTACCGCATCAGAAACGTCGACAAACCCACGAGACCTATTACCGCTTGCAGCAAACAAAAACCACAAGAACGTGAAAACATTTCCAACGACGCGACAACAAACCACAGCTACCCGCGACTTTGTTAACTGGACCACAGACTAACGTGTGCTGGAGCCGGCCTCCCTGCGACCTCTGACCTGTGCGCGTGGAGCCGAGGAACGAGAGGAAGTGCGGAACGAGGGCGGAGGTGAGCCGCGGATGGCAGCACAGGCGCTCCATGCACTGCAAGGCCTTCTGGGAGCGCTCGTCATCTGCCAGACAGGGCGTGACGCGTCAGACGAGACCCGGCACAATCCGGGTCGGGAGAGTCTGGCTTGGCCGCACGGCGTCTGAACACTGGCCTCGTTTCAAACATAAGTACATTTCTAAGCGTTGAACCGTTCGAACGATCGTTAAGCATCTTAAACAATTTGAAAACGATTCGAGTTTGTGGGCAGAGACGGACATATTTAAGAAGACGCATTGTCGGCTAATCTGCGTTGGAATTTATTCTCAGCAAGAACGCAAATTATAAAGTTACGTCCGTTCGTAACCAATTCACCATATAGCACACGAAGCAATTGAATGACGAAATAACTTAATAATAATAATAATAATAATTTTACATGTATAACGCGCACATATTAATTGAATGTCAAAGGTATTAATTCGACGAGAGAACGATTAAGAGGCGTAGCGAGGAAAGCGCAGAGAGGCGGAGGAGGCAGCCAGGCGGTTTGCCGGCGCCATATTGCCACACACTGCTTCCTATATATCAAGATGTTATCATCATTGACCCACACGACATCATCATCATCAACAACGAAAAAAACATGCGGCAGAGCAATTGTCAAGCCAAGGTGAAGAGGAGACCACCGGAGAGATTCCACTACGGCCAGGGGACTAACAGCACCATCGAAATACTAAACACCGATTCCCAACGCACCTGACTGTAGAATCTCGAGCAGTCTGGGCACGGCGAGGCTGAGGAAGGCGTCCGTGTGCAGAGGAGCCAGGTCAGAGGTCGCCTGCATCGCCGCAGCGCTGTCGAGACGCAAACGCGAATCCAATCATCATCATCAGCCGGTGATCTATCCCTTGCCGATGATGGCCTCTGCCCAAGCCGCTGCCATTTGTCACGGTCGCGCTGCGGGAGAAAAATCTTTCGCGACGCAACAACCCACGTGTTGATGTCGATTTTTCCCGGCTCGATGTAAAGAGCTGCTGTTCTCAATTCTGAAGCCTGACGGTGCCTCCAACGTGGGAGGCGAAACGTCGCAAAGGAGAGCGGAGGAACTCCCACCACGGCTATCTTGCAAGAGCACGGTGTCGGAGTGGTAACATCTGCGCCTCAGAAAGAAAATCCTGCCTGAGGCGGTTCGATTCCCGGCTGGGACAGCTCTTTAGAGCAATTCTCAAGCCAAAACCCACCTAGCGTGTTCCCTCCTTTGACTGCCAATGCGTTTGTTTGCCTCGACCACCACCCATCGTCCCTTCTAGCGACGCATTACTGTACCAAACCCACTTGATTTTTCTTAACGGTCAATGATGATGTCTTGAGCATGCATGGTGCTCCGATGCACGTGTTGCTCAGTGTAAGTACAAGCATGCACATCCCCTCTGCCGCCTTGCACACTATAGATAAATTAAACGTCGCTAACGATCGCGAGTGCGTTTGGGCGGCCGGCAAATACAGTGTATCGCAGTGTGCAGCTAGAACTTAAGGATAGCCTTTGCGTTCAAGCCTCGGATCATCTGTCGCGTAACAAAATACAGTAGAAACTCGATTATCCGTCAGGGGTCGGGACCGCGGCCGTGACGGATATTCAAATAGACGGATAACGGAATAGGTACATTTAAAATGATATACGTACAGTCGAGTAGCGAATATTCGCAGGGAGCAATGCATCCACACTAATCGACATTTGGCAAATGGTCGCTCGGGACTCGCCGAATCCCGCATGTGTGGCGCCGCCTTTAATGTTAATTAGTGGGGAGATGCTCGCACGCGCAACTATCCATACAGTATTTTGCTATGGCCCTGGCGGTTAACAAAGACTGACGCTTAAACGAGTGACGGATAATCGAGTTTCTACTGTACAACCAACGGCCCTTTGTCAATCCACTGCTAGGTGAAGGCGTCCCAATACTGTCAGTCAAGGGGGTCCTACGTGACCATATTTGACCATACTGGTCAGTTTGTTGGTGAAGCTGGGAGTGAGGGAGGGCGGGCGGGTGGGGGGGGGGGCAGTTCAGATACCGCCACTCGCTTGGAACGAATACCGCACCGAGAGTTACAAACTGTAAATTGAATTCAACTTTTCCACGTATATGCCAACACCGGGGTCTGAGAGAAACGGAATTTTGATCCTCTATATGTCCTGTACATATGGCAGAATTGACAATAAAGTTGAATTGAATTGAACTTGACCCGCGTCGCGACAAAGCGACCTTACTTGACTTGCTCGTCGGGGTCGTCGACGAGCAGCCGGGTGACGTGTCCCACGACGCGGCTGACCTCGGCCTGCTCGAGGCAAGCTGCGACAAACACGGACAATACCCCCGGCGTGATCGCGACGGCCTGCTCAATGGCGCACGCGAACACACGCACGCGAACATCCGCACCAATACCCGTACCAACACCCGCACGACAGTCCGTGTGGCAACCGTATAAACGCGTGCCCGGTGCGGTTTGTAAGCATCGGCGCCGGGAAGGAAGGCAGACGCGGCGTGGCCCTGGTAATACCGTAACCGCAACGCGACGCTCCAGCCTCGAAATGCTGCTCGCTAACGGCACTCGCGCCAACGGCAGAGTGGCGCAGTGGTAACATCTGCGCCTCACAGAAAGAATGGCCTTGCCCGAGAAGGTTCGATTCCCTCCTTGGGCGCCTTTCTGTGTGGAGTTTGTGTGTTCTCCCCCTGTTCTGTCTGCGTTTCCTCTGGGCTCTCTCCGGTTTCATCCCACAACTTAAAGAAAAATACTCATTAATAAATTCACCGATAACATCCTAATATATAGGAAGCAGTATGTGGCAATATGGTGCCGGCAAACCGCCTGGCTGCCTCCTCTGCCTCTCTGCGCTTTCCTCGCTACGCCTCCGAGTCGTTCTCTCGTCGAATTGAGTACCTTCGACAGTGAATGAATATGTGCGCGTTCTAAATGTAAAATCATTATTATTATTAAGGCTACGCGGGGGGTATCGTCGTCGTGTTTGCGTCGCGCGAGCAGGACGAGGGTGGCGTACCGGGCTGCCTGGCCAGCGCGGTGAGGGTGGCGAGGCCGGCGCAGCGCAGCTGCACGCCGGCGTCCGTCGTCACGGCGCTGTACAGTAGCTCGCACAGCCGCCCCACCAGTGGCGCGATCGGACTGTCCGCTGCGGCAAAAGCACACGCACGACCGCGCGTTTGCTCACTCATTCGTTCGCCCGTTCATTTACTCACTCATTAATTTGCTTATTTAATCATTCGTTCACTCACTCGCTCATTCCTTTACGCGTTAATTAACTCACGCATTCGCTTGTCCACTCGCTCATTCATTCACTCACTCTCATTTATGAACTCATTCACCAACTCACTCATTAATTCACTCCTTCACCCCCTCCACTCAATCATTCACCCACTCATTTTGTGTTTTTACAAATTAATTCACTCCTTCACCCCCTCAGTCACTAACTCAATCATTCATCCACTCATATTTTTACTAAAATTCACTCGCTCATGCACTCTCACTCACACATTCATTCGCTCACTCACTCATCTGTCCGTCATTTCACTCGCCCGAGATTCGCGTACAGGATGCGGCATGTCGTGGGTGCAGCGGGCGCCGTGCCCGTCGGCGGGGAGCCGTACCCACCTTCCTCGGCGGAGGCGACGTCCAGACACTGGGTGAGGAACCCGCGCACGATGCCCAGCACTGTGTGCCGCTTTGCCAGCTGCAGGAGAAGACGATATTGCGTCAATCGAGCGAGACAAAAACAAATCACGCTTAAACTTCCGTACAACGTGCGTTTGTCCTTTACAATAATTTCACTGTTGAGAATAAAGGCGGCACGGTGGTGCGGTGAGTAGCGCTGCCGCCTCACAGCAAGAAGATCCCCGGGTTCGAATCCCGGCTCGGGTGCCTTTCAGTGCGGAGTTTGCATGTTCTCTCCGTGTCCGCGTGGGTTTTCGCCGGGCACGCTGGTTTCCTCCCACAGTCCAAATACATGCTGCTGCACAGGTTAACTGACCTGTTGACTAAATTGCCCCGGGTGCCCTGTGATAGACTGGCGTCCAATCCTAGGTATACCCCTGCCTTGCGCCCCTGTGTCTGCCGGTAGAGGCTCCGGCTCACCGCAACCCTGTACAGAATTAAGCGGTTTCTGACAATGAGATGAGATGAGATAATAACGGTGGCGCTAAAGCTCGGTGCACAGCAAGCAGTTCTGGGGCCCACGATCAGATGAAGGGGCTCGGATAGCGGCTCAACTGGCAAGGCTGAGCTGCTAACCACGAAGGGTACGGATAATCATCACTGGTGCCGGTGGCCGTCAGCGGGAATCGAACTCGAATTGCCGAGTTCATAACGTAGCACGCTAATCGCTACACGACCGCTCCCCACAGCAACAACAACCGCCACTAAGTGGCGGGATGTCACCACGGCGCCTGTACCAGGCTATACGCACCTTGAGGCCACGTGCTCTCACCGGTGCGGGGCTGGCCGGTAACCCCTCCACCTTCAAATATTTACCACTAAACCACGAAAAATTGAAATTGAAACCGCTCCACACACATACGTACACGCACACCGACGCACCGTCGAGCTCGCTCACCTGTTCGCTCTCCTCGTACTGCTGGAGAAGCACGGGCAGCACGGCCGCCACGGTGACGGCGCACGCGCGGTACGACGCCCCGCAGCACGCCTGCAGCAGCTTGGCGCTCGGCCACACCAGGGCCATGTCGGCCCCCAACAGCGCAGGCCGGCAATCTGTGGCGGCGCAAACAGGGCAAACGGCAGCCACCGCCCAAGTAAAAATACGGTCGTTGAAATTAGTTTACAATTTGTAATGCGCGGCACAGTATTCGTTCAATCTCGAAGGGGTTCCTTTGAAGAGAGAACGATTAGGAGGCGCGAGAAAACCGCAAAGAGGCAGCCACGCGGTTAGCCGCCGTCAACATTATCCAGACACTACATCCATATATTATGATGTTATGGGCCAATTAATAAGTAATGCATTTTTAGTAATGGGAAGAAACCGCAGAACATGGAGGAAACACACGCAGAACAAGTGGAGAACATACAAACGCCACGCAGAAAGGCACCCGAGGCAGGAATGAAACCGCTTCAGGCAGGAGATTCTTTCTGTGAGGCGTGAATGTTACCGCTGCGCCACCCTGCCGCCCAAGCATTGACTGCTGGGCAAAGCATTGTTAGCAAGCACCGATTAACGCCGGTGTGAGATAGTATTTTGAGATTATAGAGTTGGAATCCTGGGGTAAAAATATCATCTACAAATTCTACATCAATATCACTCACACTTACCCCCTTAGGGTTAAGGATTAGGGTTGTGACTCATAGCATTACAGACGGTAAAGTTTCTATCATTCCAAGTCTCGTTGCAGCATTACGCTGCAGCGAACTTTACATGAAATGTTATTCGTGAAACGTAGGCTTCTGTACTTGTTTCAGAAAGGAGACCCGGGACCAATCCAAAAACAAATACTAAGCATAAATCTGTATTCCTACTGGAAGAAAATCCATCCATTGTCAGAAACCACTTAATCCTGTACAGGGTTGTGGTGGGCCGGAGCCTATCCCGGCAGACACAGGGCGCAAGGCAGGGCTATACCCTTGGTGGGACGCCAGCCTACTGGAAGTATGACACAAAATAAATGGAAAATACAAACTTCAAAGTCACGGCAAACTAACATCGCGACATTCGCCGTCCGTGAAAACTGACGCCGCATCGCGAGCGAGACGACAGAGCTCAACCGCGCCCCCGTTTACCTTCGTGAATCTGGCGGAGGAAGGGGGTGAGGGGGTCATCGCTGCCGGCGGGCACCACCGAGCGGGACAGGGAGCCGAGGACGGCGCACAGTGCCCGCAGCGCGGCGCCCTCCACCCTGCCGCCCGCGCCGCTCGCCTGGTAAACCTGCGAGATTGCGCCAACGCGGAGTCTCAGCGCGAGGAGACTGACTCCTCGAACGTTTCCGAACCGGACACGGACAGCGTGCCTCCCGTGTGCACCTTTGGGGGACTCGGAGACGATGTTGGTAAAAATGTTCTCGTGGACAAATACACAAACCACGTCCCGTGTTGCAGGAGTACCGTAAAGAGCTCGCAAGCTCACTGGGTTTTTTTCTGATGTAATAATAAACATCTATCCATCTATCTATACGTGTTGTGGACTGGTGCCCCATCCATTCTGCTCCCTGGTGGGTCTCTAGATGGTTGGGCGAGTGGGTGCATGTCAGTCACTCAGTTGTTAGTTAAGCTGGGAGAAACCGTTGCGCCGTGTAGCTCTTTTTACAGTTGTCCAGCGGAGAGGGGTAAGCGAGTTGCAACATCTCAGGGCACCGGGGGCAATTTAGTCAGGACAATTAGCCTCGGCAGCATTTAGTGGATGTGGCGAGTGTGTGTCCATTCACCCTGCTCCCTGGTAAGTGGGTGGATGAATGGGTGGATGAGTGGGTGAGTGGACGAGTGGGTCAGTCTCCATTAAATATGCTACCTGGTAAGTGGGTGGATGAATGGGTGGATAAGTGGGTGAGTAGACGAGTGGGTGAGTGTCCATTAAATCTGCTCCCTGGTGTCCTTCAAGCTCTCACTACTGGTAATGACAACGCCCTAAGTTGGATGGGACTGTACGCCGAATCCGCATTCGCCAGAGAAAATAAACTAGAGCGGTGGTCTATACGGGAGAGAAGTTGAACGCTCGACCCGGCTATCCCAAAAAGAGCAGCTCTTCAGATCAATTATCACACATCAAGCTGTGAAAACCTACATCAACACAACAACAATTGTAAATCTTGCGGGCTCGCTCTCCAACATACCGGTGTGCTGAAGTTGTAACGAATTGGCACGTTTGTGTTCACGTGACAACCCTTTGCTGATTGGCTGTGTCGGGTGGAGGCGGGTTTATGACACTTATACATTTTTTTACGTGACCTAACTCATAAAAAGAGCTAGACTATGAACAACAATGCTTTAAAAACATTGGTGCCGTCTGATGGCCTAAAGCGTTCCCGGAACTCGCCTCTCGTCTGATGGAGGCCCACAGATCAGGCAGTGAGGGTGCCAGCTGCACGGACGTGTAGACATCACAGCAGGCGATCTGGGGAGCGCGGGGAGTTTTAGGGACACAGAGAGAGGCACGCGTTGGTACGACGAGCAAGACGCAGGTGCAACGACGCACGACGCAGCAACGCGCAAGTGGGCTCAGTGGCAGCAATTACCAGCGTCTCCAGGGCATCGACTTTAGCGCTGTTTACGTCCGAGTCCAACTTTTCCAGTAGCAGCGGCAGGCAGAACTGAGAAAACACAAGTACGTAAACACAGACAAAACAAAGGTATCAATCCCCGGTTGGGCGAAGGTCTCCCCGCGTCGTGTTGGTTAATAAGGGATTTTGTGGCCACACTTCGTATTCACGCAGGTCAGTGAGGATTAGTGAGAAGGTAGGGGCAAGACTGGAACCGGTTCGGATATCATTCGGTGCTGATGTTAGCCACGGCTGGGAATAGTACGGAGGTCACCAGGTTCTGAGCATGGTGTGCTAACCAGCACACCACCGCTCCCCCCAAGAGAAAGAAATTTTAATTTTCTAAGCGTTTAACGCATGACTACACACTTTTACTTCAAAGCTTTTGGACCTCATCTCGCCGGTCGTGGTTTATTATCAGGCCAAGCGTGCTTTACGCACAAAGAGGTTCTGTTCTGAAAATACATTGATCAGTGGTGCCCATCGCACACCGCTTGGAACCCCTAGACAAGCAGACAAGCAAGCTGGCTTAACGTCCTCAGAGAATAAAGAGGGCCCTGTGTGAAGCCATGCCTCACCGCACCGTGTCTCAGACACTCGAGGTTGGGTTGTCATGCCGCACAGTACTGTACTGCCCCTGGTGACGCGAGTCCTGACTGGGATCATAAACCCGGGCCCAGGCCTAAAGTCCTAATTGTAACCCAAACCATGCCTTGCTCATCCTGACCATATGTCTGAACTGTCATTCTAATGCTAACCTTAGCTGTGGCCAAGACTCTTCACCATAACCCAAATGTTTACCCTGCCGCTAACCCAATACGGACTCAAATATTAATCCTAACCCTAGTTGAAACCCTATCTGACCCTACCTAACACAGACTGAGCCTAATCCTAACATATTACTGTAACCCTACCACTAACAATGAGCCGAATTTTGACTGTGACTATAACCCACAGTCTAACCCTAACAAGGAATATAACCCTAACAGTGACCTTAGCCCGAACCACCAACTCAAACCCGTACCTCGGCAAACCTTGGTGTGGAGCTGAGCACAGCCCTGAGTCCCAGAACCAGCTGCTCCGAGGTGATGCCTTGTGGGTCAGTGGACAGCTGCCGAAAAACAAACGTTCGCATTCAACAAACCCATCCATGGTGAACGTGCCTGTAGTAAAGATTCACGTTCAAGTTTAAAACTTACTTTGTTTAGCTCGTGGATCATAACCGTATTATAGCGGAGGGGTTTGCATGTTCCACTGAACCCCAAAGCTATGACACCTGGAGTCCAACACTCTGGCTAGGGTCTTCTTTGGTAAACAGGTCTGGAGCCTAGCACTCCTGCTAGGGTCATCCATTGGTGAACAGGTCTGGGGGTAGATTCCAGACAAATAGCATTTCCAGGATCTTCTGACTAAAGGAGGTTGGCGTCAGGATGGGCAACCGGCTGTTAAATCCTGCTCCAATATCCCTACCATTGGGAGTCATCCGGTCAACCTGGGTCAACCTGGATAGCAGCAGTTTAAACCGGTAAAAGGTGAGAACTAAAGACACCAGGATGAGCCCCTTTTACCAGAGCGACCTGGGACATTAGTCTAGCAGTCGGGGGAAATGAATGCTATGTACAGCCCCAACTGAAATTTGGACCCCAAACCCGTCAGCGACAGGCAGTGCGGAGACGGGTCAGGGCGGCGTGGGGTCAACGGTGGCGACGCCAGCACTCTCACCGGCGTGAAGTCGATGGGGAAGTAGCAGCAGGTCACTTCGAAGAGTTCTTCCACAAAGCTCCCTGTGAACAGCCGGTCAACAGAAACAACCGTCAGCCGTACGAAAAGCGTTCCGTACTTTCCAAGAAATAACAGTAATCAAACGGTACGTTAAATACGATGCTTGTGCCGCCAGCTCGGTAGCCTGACAGCCGAACCAACCGGGCAACTGTAACCTCGCACGTGACCGTCGCAGGAGCCGACGCGCCGCCCGTACGTCGCTCACCGAGCTGGTACCCGCGTGCCACGATCCCGTGGGCGATGCGGAAGGAGATGAGGAGGTTGCGTGGGTCCTTCTCCCCGTCCGTTGCCTGGATGAAGCCGTACGTGAAGTCCGCGCCCAGCGCCTTCAGCTCTGCGGGCGAGCGTCGAGAAGGTCACTCATCGTCAGCCGTGGTCTGTCCACCGCTGCATCAAGCCCTCTGCAAGCAAATCACTGTTGATCGTCGTTAGCCACCCTGCCGCCCAAGTCAAAGGAAGAGTTAATTCTCAAACATCCGGGGTAATGGCCGGAAAACATAAAATACAGGTAATTAAAAACTGTGCATATTAGTCTTGAACATATCATTATATTATTCATATTTTGCAAGCAGTTAACCCACAACCTTGATAACCTGCATAACACAATGACACCCTCCGCAATTTGCATTACAGACACCGCTTATTATTATTTGCGATCTTCGAAGCGCGATAGTTAATTTACAGCTTCGAAGTGTTTGGTAGAATTTTCAGGTAATACCAAGTATTACTTGATAGGGATCGCAACCTGAACGCTTCTACCTTGACTGCTTATAAAGTTACACACAATTCGGACTGCCCCGTGCACCTACGATCGATCGGCTGTTGGCCGAACCGCTCAGTTACCTGACTCTTTGGTCTCCATGAAGTTGGCGATGATGTTGTAGACGCTCCGCCGATCAGAGTAGACCAGGGACTGTTGGGAGGACGGCGGTAGCAGCACAAGTCAGGCGCCTTCACGGTCAAATTTAAACTTCGTCCCGACGGCAGGTGTTGAGAGCGCTTATTGATACGGCTGCCGGATGAAGGTCTCCCCAAACCGTCGCCACTCCTCACTGTCACGCGACGCGGCAATTTATCTAGAACTTGCACGCGAGACAATGCCATGGCTGCGTATCTGCAATTACGTCCTCTCGGGTGCATTTCCTCCTTTAGCTACACGTGGGGCATTATTTTGATGTCACTGTAATTGTCAACAATTTTGGTAACATGTCTTATTAACGGGCAGATTACGTGGTTTGACACAAACACTCCGAAACGGAATGCACCACGAGCATCCCAGCGTAGCCGGGGGTTCGTTGTCCCCGACAGCATCCAACACATTTGTGTTTCATGAGAATTTCTCGCTTCAACAGATGGGCACGTTACTTCAACCCAAGTTGTCCGCAACTGGCAGCACAACGGTAAGAATGATTTCACTCGGCAAACAGAAGAATAGATGTATGCTTAAGAATAACCACGCTGATGCATGATCGCAGCTACTGATGGCCATCTGACAGAAATCGCCGACGCAGCAGCACAGGGACACCCAGGGGCCGGTGCAGGCATTCACCTGTACGTGAACATCTTGGAATATGGCCTTCAGCACCTTCACCTCCAGCCCCACGGGAAGTGTCGGCGTGCTGCTCTGCAAAAAACAAAATCCACTATCTAAGAACTACCTCTCCACCGACGAATTGTTAGAATGCAATGTTTCCTAATAACCTACAGTGCGAATAATGATGCATTATCCGCGATCAGATAATCCAGATTTTCCGACTGACGGTGCTCATGAATAAATGAATACGTTTTCACAAGCGCTGGTTCTATCATTAGATGCTCTGCACTTGATAATGGTCAGTGATTCATTCAGTGGCCACGTGACTAAAAACGTCTTGGCAATTACATAACAGGCGAAACGTGACGCATTATATATATTTTTTGAAGTCACGGTTTTCTTTACGAATGCGTTGGTGTTTTTTTGGGTGACTGTGCTTCTGTATCACGGCCAAGGCTAAATTCACCAAATAATTTGTTTAAGACCAGGTCTCATAGTGAGTGTTTTGTTCATCGGAGAAAATCTCACCACCTGGTGATAACAAACAAGCAGAGGGCACTCGTGAGTTAGCAGAGATGGGTCAGAGACAACCCACTTGCTGTACTGCCTCCTCCTGGTTATGTGCCGTGAGAATAGAACAAACGGGCAGTGTAACGGCGATGCCTTACTAATGAAAGAAATCCTTTCAGCACGCCGGGCAGGACGCTGTAATGGTCCTTGAGCTTGTCAATGTAGAACAAGGTGAGGACTTCCACTGGAAAACACGCAGTCGCAAACAGGCGTTCAACAACAACAGACTAAATACTCAACATGTAACGATTACCGTGAATGGCAATATCAGTGAACGATCACAGTTTGACGTTAAGATTCAATGCAGGAGTAGGTTATTTTTCATGGCGATCATATTTTTTCGTTAGTTTCGGCTCATTTTGTAGAGTGGTGTTTGCTTCAAAAATCTATACTTAACATTAGCACGTCATTGCACTATTCAGAAATTATATATTCTGAGATGGAAGATCTAATGCTTATACCGTGAGCTTTAAAATCTATTTAAATTATTATCATTATTGGGTCTGCCGGGATAGGCTCTGGCTCACCGCGACCCTGTGCAAGATTAAGCGGTTTCTGACAATGGATAGATGGATGGATAGATCAATCTTGTTGATGTTCGAAGTAGGGTTGAAGATATGCAATGACCAAAGTCTAAAGAAACATATATACTTATAATATAAAAGTCACAGATGCCTACACGTGCTAGATTGCAAATGAGAAAAAAAAAACACCTTGAAATCAACGGATCCATTTATTATTACAGGTCTACAAAAACACGGAG
This sequence comes from Geotria australis, assembly GCA_036362915.1. Lineage (NCBI taxonomy): Eukaryota > Metazoa > Chordata > Hyperoartia > Petromyzontiformes > Geotriidae > Geotria > Geotria australis. The sequence continues at coordinate 6,335,716 of JAZEWU010000016.1, forward strand.
CCAACAACACCACGAGCTGTAGGCTATGACAGCGTGGCGACTTCCGGGCATTAAAACATCTTACGTTCTTTGGGCTGCAGCTTGAGCCGGCTGTGCTGTAGGACGTCGGAGAGCAGGCCAGTCGCCAGCTCTCGGACCTCAGTGCCCGTGTGGGTAAGGTAGACCCTGCGACAACAACAAACGCAAGCACGCAACATGCCCATTTGATGGACGCACGGTGGCGAGTCTTCAAAGACGGTGCTGTGCTGTGGCTTCAATGGCAACCGCCGTTCGCCACTAAGTAAGTGTCAGTGATGTCACCAAGACCCTGAGATACGCTGGTGAATCGCCCCAGCCTCCCCTGATGGGGACTGCCCCGGATGTCCCTCGGGCTCGTTGTTGCTGTAAGTGCTGCCCTGGCTTCCCGGCTGTCTCTGGGCTTTGCTGTCCTTGTTATTAATAATGGGTCGCCTTTGCTTGACACTGGACTGTGCCGCGGTATTGCTGCCCCTCTCTCGCGAGACTCAGGACGCCTGAGGATGCCCGCAACATGGGAGGCAAAACGTCGCGAAGGAGAGAGAGAGGGAACGCTGGAAAGAAGAGCTTTGGAAAGCAACTTTCAATTCCTCTCTCTCGTCTCTCCCACGTTTCCTCATCCTGACCAAACCCAAACTGCTTCAACCCGAATGTAGTTTTTCGTCATTTTGTTTAAGTGCGTCGAGATGTGATTGCGTTAAGATGTCAAATAAATTGAATCAGTGGCCATTGTCGTTGCGTACCCCATCTTATCCACCAGATCCAGCAGTGAACATTTTCCGGCGGCGACATCTGCAAAGACAAGACTTGTCAGTATGGGCAACATCACCCCACCAGCCCCCATCACCAACATGCCGCCTGTGATTATTACAGTAATTGTCGCTCCCACAAGTTATGTGATATATCATTAATCCATTATCAGTACACACTTAGCCCTGTAGAGGGTCCTGGTGAACTGAAGCCTATGCCGGCGGGACGCAAAGCAGGGTTATTTATACCCAGGATGGCACACCTGTCCATCACAGGGTACCCGGGGAAATTTAGTCAGCAGGCCAATTAACCTAGGCAGCAGCAGCAGCGTGTCTTTGGACTGTGGGAGGAAACCGGAGTACCCAGTGAAAACCCACGCGGACACGAGGAGAACATGCAAACTCCACACAGAAAGGCACCCGGAGCTGGGACTCAAACCCAGGTTTTCTTGATGTGAGAAATGTGTGACTTCTCTGTGTAGATCACCAATTGTGTCAGCTTGCATTCACCAGCCGCGATTTGCAAGTTGTTACAGGCCGCAGGCGGCATGCAGTACAATCCATTGTTGTACTATACTCTGAAACATCTATGCTTCCCCTCAAACTCTTACAACATCTCGTTAGTCCTAAGTGTCAGTTTTCATTCAAGCTGAAACCGCTGAGCTACAATGTAGCTCTTTTTAACAGTTGTCAAGCGGGGAGGGGTAAGCCATTTACCACATCTCTGGGCACCGGGGGAAATTTAGTCAGGACAATTAACCTATGCAGCAGCGTGTCTTTGGATTGTGGGAGGAAACCGGAGTGCAAACCTCACTACTGTACTTTCTACTGTATCGGGAAGAAAGCATAACCAAACGTTTTATCTCCCAACACTAATACACTTGTTGTGGTCGCTTACATACGTGTTAAATTGCATACATTATATAAATTATCTGCGAAATACGTATCTATTCCGACTACACGAACGACTGTACTGTAACGAAATTGCTCCATCTCCTCACTGGACACACTCCGAACACGTGCTATTGTAT
>JAZEWU010000016.1:6337562-6348012 GCA_036362915.1 Geotria australis
AACTCAATATACCAGTCCGGATAAGCAGCATTCGCCAAGCAGCCAGTGCCAGCAACAGACTGGTCCCGCGTTATTGCCCATCAACCAAAACAAGGGGTGGTTTCGCTATAATCACCGGCGGCGATCTGTCGAGCCGCCGCCGCGTCCCTGCCGTCCACGGCCCGCCTCAGGAGCTCAGAGGCGGCAGGCTCACTCCACTGCTGGCCTGTCAGCCCGGCCATGTGGCCTGGAGTCCTGTGACTACTCGGGTTTACATTTCGTAGTGCGGATAAGAGAGGGTTAATAAGATACGCGGGGGGAGGGGCGCCGGGCGTCTGCTTAGCCAATGGGAGCGCGAGTGAGAAGGATGGGGGCGAGGGGAGGGGGGGCACCTCGACCAATAGGGAGCGCGGCTGGCGCAAGCGGACTGCGGATTCTAAAAGGTGGGTTAGGGTTCATTTACGAGTCTATCCGGTATGTGTATAATATTCTGTTGCGTTCATTGATCGCTGTTGTTATAGTTAGCGAGTTGGTTGAATAACATAGTTGTTGTGTGGTAAGGTTGGCAGTCGGTAGGGTGTGCCGGCTGCTTTGTCAAGGCTCTTTGCAGTCAAGTAAGTTTGCTGGCGATTGAAGGTGGTTGTCGTGTGTGAAGTTACACGTTTACCCTTTAGAAAGGTTGACCCCTGTCAAACAACAGCAGCAGGTCGCGGCGTTGTCTTAAGTTTATTTTTAATTCTGATAGTTATAAAATTGTTTCGTTTTTTTGATTGAAACAAGACAACAACAAACAAGCAACGTGTTTAATCTACATGTATTGCCATGTACCTGTCACGTCGCGGTTAAGTGCTATAAAAATTTAAATTATTACGTGGCAGAACTGCTCTTTAAGTGCTGCTCGTTCGGGATAGCCGTGTCGAGCGTTCCTCCTCTCGCCTTCGCGACGTTTCACCTCCCACGTTGGAGCTTGATACGTCCAACGTGGGAGATAAAACGTCGCGAAGGAGAGAGGAGGAAATCTGGACACGGCTGTTGCTAAAGAGAAGTTCTTAAGAGCAATTCTCAGACTTCCTTGTGTGTTTATAGGTTAGACCCTGTGTATTCTGCAGCCGCAGCATTTTTGGAAGATAACACTTTTGACAGTCGAATTTGCCCCTAAGCGTCTGCGCAACACTCGCTAACGATTCACGCCACGTTACTGCGAATCACAGCCATTAATCATTCACAATGCCGTGAATTATTAATGGTTGAGACTTTTTAAGTTTATGGGCAGTGTGACTGTCAGATGGTTCCTTAGGGGTAACTTTGAAATCCGTAGAAACCACCTCTTGACACTCTGGGAGTAACGCTGTCAAAGTTGTCATAATAACCTAGTCTGGCTAGGGTAAAAATACAGAAGGTTTTTACCCTTTCTGCCAATAATACAAGTGTTAAGATCTTAATAATAATAGCGTTTTATATAGCGCCTTTCACCCGAGGGTCACAAAGCGCTGCACAAGGGCTTCCACACAGTGTCCAGTTTGAAAAAATCCACACATGCCTGTGGCAAAATATGCAAACAAAATGGTTTCATAATGCACGCATTGTCCTTGAAACTGATTGGCCCACACCGGAGACGTCTTTCTTTAGAGTTTAGTCTCAACGGTGTGCGCCAAGTGTTTCCAAAAGGCAAGCAGTTCAGGACAACGCAGCCATCCATTAGTAACTGGGGTCGAGCTGGTAAGATGTCTATTTGGTGTTTTAAGATCTGAACACGGGCGGCACGGTGGCATAGTGGGTAGCGCTGCCGCCTCACAGCAAGAAGGACCCGGGTTCGAATCCCGGCTCGGGGGCCTTTCTGTGTGGAGTTTGCATGTTCTCCCCGTGTCCGCGTGGGTTTCCGCCCACCGTCCAAAGACAGCCTACTGAGTAAATTGCCCCAGGTGCCCTGCGATGGACTGGCGTCCCATCCTCGGCATACCAATGCCTTGCGCCCTGTGTCTGCCGGGAAAGGCTCCGGCTCACCGCGACCCTGTACGGGGTTAAGCGGTTTCTGAAAATGGATGGATGTAAGATCTGAACACATGTATCGTTGCCAGAACGGGTAAGACCGTGTATGTTTTCACACCATCCGTATACTGGCAAAAGGCGCGCCAGCCCGACGACTCGGCAAGCGGCGACGCTCGCGATGCTGCTCGCCGGCAGCCGCTGCCTCCTCGCGACGTCGAGCCTCCTCGCCCGTGGCGGCCGCTCCGTCTCCACGGCGCCCAGCTCAGTCACGCCGTTTCGGCGGCGGCCGTGCCCGGGCCGAGGCCCCTGCTTCGCGGCGGCGCCGGGGAGCGCGTGCGTCACTGCCACCAGGTCCCTGCAGGTGACCTCCCGGCGGGCAGCTCCCCCGGCACTCCTGTGGCTCATCACCAAGCCCCTGCAGAAGCTGGCGGCCATGATCCTGGGCAGGTAGGGAGAACTCCCTACATCATGCGAGAGTCCATCCATCCATCCATTTTCAGAAACCGCTTAATCCTGTACACAGTGTACAGGGTCGCGGTGAGCCGGAGCCTATCCCGGGAGACGCAGGGGCGCAAGGCAGGGGAGCACCGAGGACCGGATGCCAGTCCATCGCAGGGCGCCTGGGGAAATTTAGTCAGTACGCCAATTAACCTGGCAGCGTGTCTTTGGACGGTGGGAAGAAACCGGAGTGCCCGGCAAAAACCCACGCGGACACGGGGAGAACATGCAGACTTCACACAGAGAGGCCCCCGAGCCGAGATTCGAACCCGGGACCTTCTTGCTCTGAGGCGACAGCGCTACCCACTATGCCACCGTGCCGCCCTGTCCATCCATCCATCCATTTTCTAAACCGCAACCCATCGGCTCGCGAACTGCAGCGTCGCACAACCGCGACACGTCCCCGGACGACGACGGGCTCGGGCCTTCATCCAGCTGCGGATTGACCACGGCCCGGTGACGGTCGCGTGCAGGAGCCTGCGCAAGTGGTGGCAGGGCCTCCCGCAGGACAAGCGGGCGCTGGTGCGGGCGTGGGCGGCGCGAAACCGCTCACGCATCGCGATGGCGGCGCTGGGCGTCGGGGGCCTTTCGGTGGCGTTCTACGTGACGCACCTGGACGAGACGCCGCTCACGGGGCGACGGCGGCTGCTGCTCTTCAGCTCCGAGCAGTTCACCTGGCTCTCCGAGATGGAGTACAAGGAGGTACAGGGTTGGCGCGGCGGTAACATCCGCTCCCCGCGGAAAGAACGTTCTTGCCCGAGCAGGCTCGATTCCCGCCTCGGGCGCCTTTCCGTGTGGAGTTTGTGTGTTCTCCCCCTGTTCTGCGTGGGTTTCCTCCCACAACTTAAAAAAAAAATACTCGTTAATTAGTTGGCCGATAACATCCTAATATATAGGAAGCAGTGTGTGGCAATATGGCGCCGGAAAATCGCCTGGCTGCCTCCTCTGCGCTTTCCTCGCACCTGAGTCCTTCTCTCGTTGAATGAATATCTTTGACATTGAATTAATTATGTGCTCGTAATAAATGTAAACATTCTTATTAATTATTATTAATCTCCTGCGCGTGCGACAGACAATCGAGAGGCACAAGGACGACATTTTGCCAGAGAGCCACGCAGCTCACAAGGCGGTGGCGCTCGCCGTGCGGCAGCTGGTGGAGAGGAACCAGGACGTGGCGCAGGTGGCGCGCACGCCATGGACCGTCAGCGTGGTGGACCAGCCCACCGCCAACGCCTACGTGTTGCCCGTGAGCTCCTCCAGCGTGCCGGCGCCAGTGGTGACCGTCGCTAAGGGAACCGCGCCGTCTCTCCTTCTCTCTCTGGGGTCTCGGTGCGGGTCCGTGAGTGTTAAAAGTTCACCGGTCTATTCTGGCCCGGGATGCTTAGAGGGAGGAACACTGAGCCGGCTGGAATCCTGAATGAGTTGCTTGGTGACTGGGCTGAGATTATCGTCAATTCGCTGCACTTGACAACCCGGTTTAATCACAGGCAGCTTGCTGGATTCGAACTTAGGATATCAGAAGTACCAGTTCAGCCAATCCGGCCACCTCAATTATTCAAAATCTTGAGATGTAAGCACATTTAGTTATACACTGACCCTATATATCGATGTAGGTTTTCATTGCTCGATGTCTGAGAATTGCTCTAAAGAGCTGCTCTTTCGAGCGACATTTCGACTCCCGACATTGGAAGCACCGGTCAGGCTTTCCGACGGGGGAGAAACGCTCGACACTGCCATCCCTGAAGGGCAGCTCTTAAGAGCAATTCTCACTGACCCCATAATTCCGCATCACGACTGCGTTTTCGTTGGTGTGCTTGTGACGAGGCAGAACGGCCAGATCTTCGTGTTCACGGGCATGCTGGAGAAAGTGGCCAACTCGGACCAGCTGGGCATCGTCCTGGGCCACGAGATGGCCCATGCCGTCCTGGGACATGCGGTAACTCGCTCGCTCAATCCAGCGCTCGCTCTCGGTCACCGTCACCCAGACGGAACCCACCTCGAGTCACGGGTTTGTCTGGGTGTACATATTTAGTGCGTGTGCGCTCCGTTTAAATCACAGCGGTTTCTCTCATTTTACAGTCTCTGCCAGAAGGCACAGACACGACGTTACAAGCAAAACACTAAAATGACTTTAGATCGTGGGAATTCATCCGATCTCAGATAGTGGCAACCGAGTCGTTCAACGTATACGAACGGTTTGACATTGTGTAGTAATCGTCGTAAACTTACGTGTGCCCCTACAGGCGGAGAAAGCGAGTTTCCTGCACTTCATAGACTTTTTCTCCCTGGTTATTATCACGATAATTTGGGCCGTGCTGCCCAAAGACTGGCTGTCTGCTCTGGGGCAATGGGCTCACAGCAAGGCAATGCAGGTAACGCTTCCTTTTACCCTTGCATTTTCAGTCGTACCAAATGCGTTAAGAGTTGGGTCATTAATGCCTGAAAGACGTTAGTGTCTACGCTGTCATCACAATTTGTCAAAAAATGGCTCATGCCGTTGTGTTTATGTCGTGACTTACATTTGAAAGGTGGAATTTAATTCAATTTTTTGAAATTGGAAACGTGAAAAAAGTTAATTCCCATATTTTGTTTGTCAGAATGTTGATAAAATACTTGCTGAAGGCAGCTAGCATTGATTTAAAAAAAAGATGCTTTTTTACAGAAAACATTCTGTTTTCAAATTATAACATAATGAAAAATATCAAATACAAAATAAGTAATGACATGACATCTATTTTCATCATGAGTGCTTTCAACATGGGGAGACCTTCAGCTGCGAATTGACAAAAGGGATGTCATGCATAATTAGTTCTTTTTGTGTAGTTTTCCGTTTTAAATATATATATATATTTTGTGAAATATAACGTACATTGTTTTTCATGGAAAAAACTGACATTTGAGTGGTTTTGACATCACAAACACATTCCTTCATAACAAGCGCTTTCATAATTGTTCATTACTAAGCATTATATTCAACTATTCCCCCAACTGCCATAAAAATTTGTTGTTATTCTGAGAATTGCTTTTAAAAGAGGTGCTCTTTCGGGAAATGCATGGGCGAGCATTTCACCATACTGCCTGAAGATGCCTTCAATGGGGGAGGTGAAATGTCGCTGAAGGAGAAAGGGGAGAAACGCTCAACACAGCTATTCCGAAAGCGTAGCTTGTGCATGCAATTCTCACGCATCGAACCATCAAAAGCAATTTTTATTCTGTCTAATAACCATTGTTCATGGGCGGCACAGTGGCATTGTGAGTTGCGCTGCCACCTCACAGCAAAAAGTGCCCGGCTTGATTCCAGGCTTGGGTACCATTCTGTCTGTAGTTTTCATATTCTCCCCGTGTCCGCGTTGGTTTTCGCCGGGTACTCTGGTTTCCTCCAACCGTCTAAAGCCATGCTGCCCCGGTTAATCTCCCTAAGTTGCCCCAATGCCCTGTGATGGACTGGCGTCCCATCCTGGGTATAGCACTGCCTCGTGCCCTGTATCTGCCTGGATAGACTCCGGCCACCCGTGACCGTACAGGATTAAGAGGGTACCGTTAACGATGACGAACAACCAATGTGCGTTCCGTCGCGGCGACCGCAGCTGCTGCTGGACATGCCGTACAGCCGGCAGCTGGAGAGGGAGGCCGACGAGGTGGGGCTCAAGTTCGCCGCCAAGGTCAGACACGACGAGGGAGCCCCTCGGCGCCAGCGCTGGATATTTTTTCCGTGCCACGCAGACGTGCAGACCGGAGCGAGTGGCACGTGACTCGTAGCCTCAGTTGTGGCGCGAAGTGTACCGGGCCCGCTGTGCCGGGTGCAAGAAACATTTTACCAGGTTGCCAATCTGGGCACCCGGTTAATATTTAGGGCTCTGCTTGCTTGGTGCCCTCGTGCCACCCACCGTTGTAGCACACGGCTCTCGCTGTGGGTAATCGCCGGCCGCTCAAAATCCGCGATGAAATGCAGCGCGATTAAGCGGCACGTGATTTTATCGTGGAATTTTTCAACTGATGGCGCTAATGCCGTGGTCTGAGCCGCTGTTAAAGATAAAAATGCTGTCTCCATTAGAAAAAAAGGAATAATTTTTTGATTGGTGGGCATTATGTGCAGCTTTGCCAAAGTGTCAGAAAATTCCGCCAATCTCAAATTATGGCATGTTTTAAGTGGCAGCTTTGTTCGATTTTTAAATCCACCAACTTGCAACATGTATGCCCAAAAGAAGGTTTTGATCAATGTTGTTTTGCCATAATATGTATGCAGCGTCAAGCATTCGCCTCTTGCCCATGTGCAACATTTCAAGATTAAATAATCTGTGCTGGATGCAAATATTGGGGACAAATCTGATAGCGAATTTCAAGGTTTTCACAAAACATCCTTTGAAAATATTTTTTACAACTAATAGAGTGCAGTCCTTAGCTAAATTCTCTGAAAAACATTCCTATCGTAACATTCTCATTGGCCTACCATGTGTGAAAGTGCCTCCCCTGTCTGTACGGAGCAGAAGGAATCTCAGAAATAACTGCGACATCTGCTTCCGTGGCCTGTTCTCCAATACGTTCTCTAGCAGAGTGAAACTGCTCTGCACGAGACCTAAACGGCATGACACCGATTCCGCAATTTGGACGAAATTTGTCAAAACATTTTATATTTATTATCGCCGTGTTGCGCGCGTGTGTGCCGGTTCAGGCCTGCTTTGATGTCCGGGCCAGTGTTGCGTTCTGGGAACAGATGCACACGTCGGAGGAGGAGGGTGTCGTGCTGCCGGAGTGGCTTTCGACGCACCCCTCGCACGAGCAGCGAGCAGCTCACCTCCGGCACCAGCTGCCCGAAGTACGGTTCCCCTCCTCCTCCACCACCACCATCGCCACAAGGCGGTTGCCACACAGGAATTCGCATCTTGTGTTTGGGTGCCACGAATAGATTTATACTGAGAGCCTGTACCGGTAATGAGCTTTATCGCAGGACACTGTACAGTTCTGATAGACCAATTGCTGTACTGATGTAGGTTTTTATGGCTCGATGTACGGGAATTGCTCTCAAGAGCTGCTCTTTTGGGATAGCCTTCCTCCGCTCTCCTTCTGCGTGATAAACACTGCACTACCGCTCCCCGCAAGAGGAAGTAATTGTAATTCTCTATAGTTTAGCCCATGCCGAGCGATCCTCCTCTGTCCTTCGCGACGATTCACTTCCAACGTTTGAGACATCGTCGGACAGATTTGTCCAAGATCTGCAGGAGAGTTTGATCCCGTCACTGGGTATCGTCTGCGTCCTCCTTGTGCCGCAGGCGATGAAGCTGCGGGAGGCGTACGGGTGCCCGGCGCTTGTGGGTCGCGACCTCGGCCTCATGCTGCGGGTTATCAAGTCGGCCGTGTCGAGTTTGGGTGACCGCCAAGCGGTGGCAGCTCCAGCCTTGGTCGCGCGCGTTCTGCCGGTCGGCGTGGAAACCGTCGCCGAGAAATTGTCGTCGGGCGGAGATCGCCAAGCATCGCGCCGTGGAACCGGCTCGGAAGGGAAGTGACGGCGTGCCGTACGGACGACAAGACAACAACGCGCTACCACCCGCTCGTGTGGGGTTTGTGACCTTACTTCACCAAACTTGTGGCTCGGCGCTGGCAGGATAAGTGGCGAGAGCGCGCCCAGGACTGGTGTAGATATCACCGATGTCGGCCGTAGCCAGGATTTGAACTCGGGTCGCTGGGTTGGTGGCGTACTGTGAACCGCTGCGACGTCGCACACTGTCCTGTTCCCGACTTCCTGCTCCGCGTGTTGGTGCTTCGCGCGAGAGACAGTTTAAAAAAAATGTGAAGAGATTTAAATGACGTGTGCGCAGTCGCGAAAGCGCTCACGTAGGTATTTCTTGAAAACCAAACAAGTAAAATCAGAAAACGGGAAAAATCGTGATGCTGATTAAGCAATATTTAATTGAAATATTTTCATAAATGTGTAGTAAACGTCTTGGGGGAAAAATGGGAATAGTTGGGTATTTTATAAACGTCGTTAGTTTGTTGTCAAAATGGGAAACGAAGGTTCACGGTGTGGGTTCTAGCCCCAATTTTTTTTTTTATTAAAAAAGAGCCTAGAATTAATTTTATTTTTACAAATGTTGACAGACTTCGGCATTTACTTGTTCTTTTTCTTTTTGCTCTTTGTTTTCTTTTTCTCCGCTGCTGGCGTCTCGGTGGTGGCCGTCTTGGGCCTTGCACCGGCGCTCTCTGCAGCCCTGCACGTAGAAACGACCCAACGTTAGTGTCTTCTGTGACTCAAAGAGCAATGCACTGACGTAGGTTTTCACGGCCTCGATGTACGTGAATCGCTTCCGAGAGTTGCCCTTTCGGGAAAGTCGTCTTGGACATTTCTCCTCCCACCTTGGATGCGTCATCGTGGTGATGATTCTATTGCAGACACAATATGATGATGACGCCTCCAAGGAGAGAGGAGGAACGCTGGATACGGCTATCCAGAAAGAGCAGCTCTTGAGGGAAATTCTCAAATCGAAATAGACAACGCAATGCTTTGAGGTAGCTGGGCGCCTCGTGCGAATAATTCTGCGCAGTGGCACGGTACAACCGAAAGTGCGGTGAAAGTGAACGGAAATAAAAGTGCCTTGGAAGGGGTGGTCTGCCCATGTAAGGAAGCGTGGTTTTGAACTCGCGGTTTACAAATCTCTGCCACGCCCCCTATGACTGTGGTTCGCCCCCTAGAATGTGATTGGCCAACGTGGAGGATGAGAAAGCCCCTGTCGAGATTGTGCCAGCCCCCGGAATTTGATTGGCTTGCCGTTTGCATTCGCCACACGTTTGGCTGTACCGTACCACAGCGCACCTATCAGACATACACGCGTACCCTTCACACGTAACATACATACGTGGGCAAGGTGTGCCATTACGAACCTCCCAATACCATCAGGTACCGGGTTCTGGAAAGTAATTGCTATGCCCTCGTCACAAGCTGGCACCACCGATGGTCCTAGCTTTAAATCAGGTATTCCACAGTATGCAAGTTAGACAAATCATAGAGACTTAATGATGCTAAGCCTGTCTTGGGCAGGCTACCCTACCAGATGGCCGAGACTACTAACAGAGTTGGCAGCCACAGGAGGGCATGCGCCCCAGAGCACATCCAACAGAGTGACGGAGTGATGGAATCGCCTCGTGTGTGGGTGGATGGATGTTTATTATTACAGCAGAAAAAATACCCAGTGAGCTTGCAAGCTCTTTACGGGACTGGGTGCCTATATAAACTGCTAGACACGGATGGCTGGAGGGAAGGAGCCCTCCAGGCTCTCAGGGGGGGGGCATCCCGTGAGGCCGCGCGATGTCCAACGTTACCTGGCGGGTGTTGGCGTCGCCTCTGGGTTCAGGATGATCACGTCGTCCTCCTCACTGTCGTCCGAGCCGCGACTCTTGTCCACTGAAATTTTTTTTTTAATCAATTTGGGAAGAAATCAAGAACGCACGCATGGATTCTGCGACACTTTGCAATTCACATTTGTCCTCGGAAAGACGTATTAGGAGTATGCGGCCCAAAGGTTTTAGCTGTAGGGGCAAAACGCATGTGCGTGTTGGAAATGGTCCACTTTGCCATGGTTTGTGTCTCTGGCCGAGATTGAACAGCAAGACAACTTTATAATAAAGGTCTTGTTTGATATTGTACCATGTTCATGAGCGTTATCATGCTCCCTACCGCCCAGTATAGGTGAAGGGGTACGGCTGATGCATAGACACTCTCAGCGTTGGCTGCAAAGAGTTAATAATTGGTGAGATTTCCAAAAACCTGGGTGGAAATGTGACGACTGAAAGTGAAAATTACTTTGCGCAATTTGCACTTATTTAAACTTGTACAAATGAAAGACTCTGCAGGCAGTGTAAACTATGTTACGTATCTCAGTGGTATATCACGTGGCTTCGGGTATCTGTTGAGCTTCTAGACATCGTTGTCTTTCAGCTCCTTGGCTTCGAAGTGTTTGGTAGAGTTCGCAGGTAATACCAAGTATTACTT
>JAZEWU010000016.1:6354762-6368558 GCA_036362915.1 Geotria australis
CGCGGGTGTTGCCAATGTTGCGACACCCGCACTTTCACAGACACATGATTCCATCCCCCCCACTTTTTCCTGAAGTAATATCATATATGTTGCGACACCCGCACTTTCACAGAAACATGATTACACCCCCCCCCACCCCACTTTTTCCTACAACACCCGCGGCTGCGACGCGGGTGACTCCAGGCTGAAACTGGTTTAGCTTCAGCAGACGTGGTGACTGGCCCCGTGGGCGCCAGCAAACACGTGGCCCCCACGGCAGAGGCGGCGTGGCCCGGCGTCAGGAGGCCGAAGAAGCAGGAGTTTCATGAGGGCCGCGTGTACCTTCCTCTCCTGTATGGCCTGCAGGATGAAGGCGCGCTCGCAGTTGGAGAGAGGAACCTCCTTCATGGCGCCTGCTTCTCCTCGGCTTAGCTCCCCCGGCTCAGCTTTCTAGCTTAGACACCCTCACCCACCCACCCCCGGCTGGCTCAGCTCCACTGCTGGATGAGTTACAAAATCGAACTCGGATCCCCTCAGCTCAACTCGCCGGCAAAAGCGTGCCGCGGTGACGTCACGCAGAGTGAACCGCGCACTGAGGTCTGGTAGAATGCGATTTACGTCATGGTGCAACGTGCCTACGTCATGTATTCACGTCCGTACGTCGGGAGGGGAGAGCGGTGCCAGAATTAGGCTTGACGTCACGCACGTTGAACTTACATTGCACCCTCAGCTCACCTAAACAACATCACCAGATCCTGCATCTACCACCTCCGAGCACTAATCACAGCACCTACTCCACACACCGCGCTCACGCACAACCTTCGCGCAACGCCGATTCTCGGTCGCGGCACCCACAACATGGAACAGCCTGCCACAACTATTACGCCTAACGCAGTCCCGTAGAACCTTCAAAAAACGTTTAGTCACCTCTTCACCGACTCACAACAAACCGACTGAGCCAGGCTCCGCGCCTCCGAATCAACGGGTGCAACGCGCCCGGAGAATATGCGCGCGTTACAAAAGTAGATTATTATGTTTCAGTGACATCCTTCGGGTTTTAATGAGATCCTTAATATTCAATTTGAGCCTTAATTGAGGCTTCAATAACATCCTTAGATTCAAGAAAATCCTTAGCTTTAATTGGAATTAATGATGAATTCGGTGAGATCATTGGCCCAGTTGAAACAACTTAAAGTTCTTGCACATGGTCCTATTTCATCGCTCCATCACCCCGGGACGTGACAGCCTCTCAAGCCCGTTCCCATCAGGGCTGGCCACCCATCCCACCCGCCCATTGTCAGAAACCGCTACTCACCGCGCCACCGTGCCAGCCGCGTACAAATATGACTGACAAAAATGTTGAATGAAATGTGAAATGTGCCATGAAAACGTACAGCCTTCTCAGGGCGGCTTCCTCAAAAAAGGATGATACTGAAAAAAACTGGACAGGTGGCAACCTTATCCGTATAACTGAACCTGCAGTTTAACAATTCGCATAATTCCTGCGTAACCCATCTCTAAATGATATACACATATTCTTGATGCAAAACATATTTTCATTTTTATGGAAATAATAATTGGGAATGGGCGGCACGGTGGCGTAGTGGGTAGGGCTTCCGCCTCACAGCAAGAAGGTCCCGGGTTCGAATCTCGGCTCGGGGTGCCTTTCTGTGTGGAGTTTGCATGTTCTCCCCGTGTCCGCGTGGGTTTTCGCCGGGCACTCCGGTTTCCTCCCACCGTCCAAAGACATGCTGCCAGGTTAATTGGTGTACTGACTAAATTTCCCCAGGCGCCCTGCAATGGACTGGCGTCCCATCCTTGGTGTTCCCCTGCCTTGCGCCCTGTGTCTGCCGGGATAGGCTCCGGCTCACCGCGACCCTGTATAGGATTAAGCGGTTTCTGAAAATGTATGGATGGATGGATAATTGGGAATTGATGTTTTATGTTTTTAATTAGTTGGTATTCATGGAGGCAGTAGAAAAAACATATTCAAGTTTTAAATATGTCAATTTGCATGAGCCCAAGTACTTCACATTGCTAAAAAACATCTTGAACGAGTTCAAAAATGAAATTATCGTGTTGCCATTAGTCCAAACATTGTCTATTCAGCAGCCTTCAATCACTTTTAATCATATTTGAAAAAAACATCTTACATTGTAATACATCTCCTTTTCTTGGCTGTAGCCTCGGTGATTATAAATTAATGTTTTAATTTATATGCAAATAGTTAACATGTGGCTCATATTTAGCTAATTAAACCGCTTGTAATAAGTGTTAATATTCGCGCAACACATGTATGGCCCCTAAATATATGTATAACCACCGCAAAGATATATTAAAATTTACATGAACGTATAATGGAACGCCTTTGGCAAAAGTGAACCCCAACTGACCGCATCCCAACTGCACACCTTGGCACGGTTGAGTCCAGCGGGGTGCAACTTTAATTATCATCGCGGCGTTTAATTCCCATTAATTTAAGTTCGTGCACAACCACAGCACCAACACTCACGCAAGGCGCACATTAACCCCCTCGCTCATCACGAGTCAGATGCTCCACTCCAGGCGGTATCAAAAATCCTGAGAGAGTCAGCTCCTGCTGAAGAAAACTCACATGCTGTCAAGTGCCAATCGCGTGACAAACAGACAACGATCAGCAAATGATTGGGCAACCATTGAATAACCGTCAGGCGTCGATCGCGCAACAACTGTGCGACATCTCGGTAAAAATTAATCGACGAAGCGGTAGGGATCAAGAGATGACGATAAAAGGGGCGACGAATGCACCGCAACCGTGCGTCAATCGTTCATTAATCCGGAAGCGATCGAAGGAAAAATCGTGCGACAATTGGGCGACGATAAGGCAACGATCAGTGAGACAATCACACCGCACGATCATTCGACAGTCGTGCAACGACGCGACGCCGCGACCGGGCGACGACGCGCCGCCGTCACCACTCCTTGGCCACGTTCTGCGCGAAAGCTGCCAACAAGGCGTCGGCCGCCGCCCCGGGTGTCAGCAGCCCATCGGTAACGCGGGCCTCCAGCTGGGTCGCGCGCGCTCGCACGGCCGGGTGAGCGAGGAACAGTTGCAGGACGCCGTCGCGGATGAGCGACCGCATCCAGGAGGAGCGCTGGGCGCGGCGCCGCGCCAGCAGGGAGCCCGACGACAGCCCGATTTCCCGGAACGCCAGGGCCACGTCCCACAGCTCCGGCACGCCCTGGCCCGTGGATGCGGAGACGCGCAGTATCTGTGTGGGGGCGCGCACGCACGCGTGTTTGCGGACGTGCCGTATTGTTAGGAAAACGGGGAAGGTGGCCGGCTGGCTCAGGGGTGGCAGATATACGGCATACCTTCGACATTGAATGAATATATGCTCGTTATAAATTGAACATTATTATTATATCAGGACATGATGTGAAGGCATAATACCTTCGACAATGAATGAATATGTGCGATGAGGTCTCACCCGAGGCTTCCACGTGGGCAAGCGCTGGCGCATGAACTTCAAGGCGCTGGTGTACTCCGCCTGAATGTGCCGCGCCTGCGGCAAGAGGTCGCCGTCCCCTTTCGTCACCACGACCGCGTCCGCCACCTCCACGATGCCGCGCTTGATGCCCTGTCACGGACCAGGCACGGAACAGGCCGGGGAGCAAAGACAAATGATAAACAACGCGAACGCGAGAGGAACAAAGAGGGAAAAAAAAACGATTGAATCACAATCCCCAGATAGTAGAAATGCAACCCAGCAACGGGACACCTATCTTGTAACTTCTGTGGCAGGAGATGCACACACAGAATCGGTTTACATTCGCCTACGAAGCGATGCCAGATACGTCATGCTCAGTATTGAGTGACAGCCAGAAAAAGAAAAGAAAAAAGAGAGTAGAATTTCACTTATTATTTTATTTTATTAACCCGTCATCTTCAATGACCGTGCATGATGATTTTTTTTTTTTATTCTACACAGGACAGTAACGAATTATTTGTATCTCAAAGTCTCGGGAAACGGCTCGACCCGTGGACTAATATAGGGATGATGATAGGGGGACCACAGAGGGTGCGAGGAGCAATGGGAACTGACCTGGAGTTCGTCACCGGCTCCAGGAGGTATGAGCAGCAGGAACATGTCCACCATGTCGGCTACGGCAAACTCCGACTGCCCCACGCCTACCGACAAGGGGGCAGGCTCGGCTCGGACACAAACCTCTCACTCTGCTTCACGGCGGCAGGACAGAGATTGCGTGGAGCGGTGGTTCCCAAAGTTGTGCGCCGCAGCTAACTCACAGGGGCGCCGCGGAATATTCCAGATTTTCGATATAAATGCCGTATATTTTCTGACTTTGGGAAAAAATCCTGATACACTAAGGGCACCGTGAAGCGAGAAAGTTTGAGAACCACCGGTATAGAGGATAGTGAACCACAAGTGAGCTAACGATCGGTGGAGCGGACGAGTCAACGATCGGTGAAGCAAGCGAGCAATCGGTGAGCGACCAGTTTAGCAAACGAGTAAATCAGTCGAGCGATCGGCTAAGTGAACGATCGTGTGAGCGAGCGAGCCCGAGCCTCACCCACAGTCTCCACGAACACGGTGGTGTAGCCGGCCGCCTCGCACACCACGATGGCTTCGTTGGTGGTGCGCGTGACGCCGCCCAGCGCTCCGCTGCTGGGTGACGGGCGCACGAACGCGCGCTTCTCACGGGCCAGCACAGGCATGCGCGTCTTGTCGCCCAGTAGGGAGCCTGCCCGAAGGCAGAACGTTATAATCAGAACGTTATAAGCAGAAAGCTATAGGGTCATGCATTAGAACGGCTGCTTATCAGTGGCCTGGGAACGCCTGGGAATCCCCCAGGAAGAGCTGGAATCTGTTGCTGAGGAAAGGGTGTCTGGTCCACTTTCCTTGGACTGCTGCCACCGCGACCCTCACCAGGACAAGCGGTTTAGAAAATGGATGGATGGATAGATTTAATCACTTTTTGGATTTCCTTGGCAAACAAACTGAGGCGAGGAAAATTATGTAGATTTAGGAACCATTCCCGGATTATATTCAACATCTTGTATAAGATTACCACTTAGACTTGGCACACCATCCTGGTGAAATGTTTAATGACTAGGTCTACCTAGCCACACCGTTTATTCTCATTAGTGTTTTTCTGTTGTGGTGCCGAGTTCCTTGCGGCCCCCACCTCCGCTGGTGCTGGAAGAGGGATCCACGGCAAGGACCGCCAACTTCTCTCCCCGCGCCGTTAGCATCGTCCCCAGGGCCTCGATAAACGTTGACTTCCCGGCTCCAGGAGGCCCCGACAGGCCTGCGGCAAATGACGCACCGAGGCTCGGCTCAAACCAGAGGCGACGCACGCGAGCGCTGGTGGATTACGCAGAGATTTGTGAAACTCCAAACCTGCTGGGCCGTGAGGTGGCCAGGAGACGGCAGTAAAGTAGGTTAGTAAAAATATATTCGTTTGCATGCTTAGATGCTATCGTGGGAATCCGTCTTCCTTAAATGCAATTGGCCAAACAACCTGAAGTAAGGTACATTAAAATATTATATTAAATATTATTCTGACGTTTCAGAAGAGTCACGAACAAGTGGGAAGTAAAGCTGACATAAGACATAAAACACTTGCTCCAATATCTACAGATAACCTATTACACATGTATCTGGGCCACTGATGGACTGGCGTCTCATCCTGGGTATGGCCCTGTCTTGCGCCCCGTGTCTGCCGGGATAGGCTCTGGCTTACCGCGACCCTGTACAGGATTAAGTGGTTTCTCACAACGGATGGATGGAAAAGGATCAAGGTCGAAGCGTTCACGTCGCGATCTCTGTCAAGTAATACTTGGTATTACCTGCAAATTCTACCAAACACTTCGAAGCCGAGCTGAAAGACAACGATGTCCAGAAGCTCAACAGATGTCAGAAGCCCCTCAGTCTGGAGCAAGAAGAGAGGCCAATGGCCGCCACCTTTAAGGCCAGCACTGACTATTATATCTCTAAATGTTGAAGGGCTGTCAGCAACTAAAGAAGAACTTGTTGCAATGGGAAACTGTCATATAACCATCACGCTTCGAAGAATCGAATCGAATGCGAATTCGATGGAAGGACAAGTATGTAGAGGCGCAGGAATTGTTGGGAGGAAAGTTGGGACCGTCAGTACGGACTGGGGTGCTGCACCTATGCGGAAGGTCTCGGGCCGCCCCTCCGCGCCTGCCTCCCTTTCCCGCTGGCGCTGAAGCAGCCGCTCCAGCAGCTGCCCGGCGAGCTGCCGGTGGCGCAGGAGCGTTGACTCGGTGAGCGTGATGGCCTCGGCCAAGGTGGCGCGGTGCCCGCTCACCACGCCGTCGTAGAGGTACGACAGCCGGCGCTCCTCCCTTTGCGTCAGATGCAAGCTGGTGGGGTCTGTGGTGGTACAGACAAAGATCCCCCCCGTATAGCCTTAACAGGCTGTAGGGTCAAGCGATGTTAGCGAGCACTTTTGAAGACCGGCTCGGCACATGCGGGGGGTGGGTGGCCGCCTTTGTCTCTTCAGTGGCTATCCATAAAAACAGCTATGGAGAGAAATTGTTATACATCGAGCCTTGAAAAGCTACATTAGTAAGCTGCACCAGGAATTCATTCGAGGCTAAGGGAGGTCCAAGACCGGTTCAGGAAATTGCCACTGGTGTTGGTCATGGGTGGGAATAAAAAACAGGGTCACCAGGTTCGTAGCGCAGTGCGCTAACCACTACACTACCGCCCCCCACAAATACAAACAAGCACATGCGTGAAGACTCCCAATTTGATTGGCCAGGAGGTGGCCAGTAGGTTGCATCCCTATTGGAGCACATTTTTACGCACATTATTGTCCCATCCAATGTACATTTCATCCGGCTACTCCGGTGTCCTCCCACAAGCGAAACACTATTAATTAATTGGCCAAACATTCCGAAAGAAGGACCTTCTTTTTCAATTGAAGCTTTAGTCTCTGTAAGGTTAAGTGGAATTTCCAGCAAATGGCTTAGGAAAATGTCATCTGTTTGCACTTTCCAAAGTCATATGTACACGGGGACACAGACTTTAAACATCTGTGTATCGCTGTTAATGCGTGACCTTGTGCAACAGTACATTACAACGCTACGCCATGCAAGCAATTCACACAACTGTCCAAACTGCATTTCAACAATATTACACAGAATACTTTTACATCGCACATTATAGATGGATACCGCATCACACGACCCAGTAAACATAACGTAGCATGTTTGTGGGGAATTACAATACATCAAAGACAAAGACCATCCCGTGAAGCCTTAATAGAGTGTAGGGGCAAGTGCCGTGTGGTGACCAGCACCACACCCGGCCGCCTTTGTCTCCCTAGTGGAATGTTTACACACCACACCAGGTACTCATTTGAGGCTCAGCCGATTAGGGGAGGCCCAGGTGCACCTTGAGGCCACGCCTGTGCCAGGCCAGGTGCACCTTGGGGCCAACGAATAGTGTCGAAGGCTCGCTCACAGCTCATGGGTCAGACCCAGGTGCCACAGGCTGACCCACAACATTCACACGCTATCCACATAAAGACCATAACACACTACCCAACCCTTGCGCCCTGCCGGGATAGCAGACACAGGATTAAGCGGTTTCTGACAATGGATGCATGGACACTACCCAACACATACACACACGCTGCCCACACACATCATCCACTCCAGACATCACCCAGTCGCACACCCCGCACCCTCTCACCAACAGCCCGGCTGTGCGTCGTCCTCGTTCCCCGGCCGTCCTCTCGCCACCCGCGGCTCCTGTGACTAGGCGAGGCCGCAGGAGTTCTCCTCGGCGCGCTTAGGCCCGAGTGAATGCCCCGGCCAGGCTGTAAATGCCCCCCGAAGGGCCCGGAGGGCAGGTGCTGCCCCCTGTGAACGAGAGGGCAGCGCAGCGTGGCCAACGCTACCACCCTCAGCTCCAGCATCGCGGGCAGTAATGTGGTTACCGCTCCCGGACTGTGTTAGACACACCGTGTTAAGTTGGCGCTGTGGCACTGCCGGTGTGTGGGAAGTCACTGATTGAAAACATTTGAAATCGAGAATCGATTAAGGTCTCGGGGGTTATCGTATTGTACAGAATTGAGGGCGAGTATCGCTGCCGCCTCACAGCAAGAAGCCACCAGGTTCGATACCTGGCTCGGGTGCCTTTCTGTGTGGAGTTTGTTCTCTCCCCCGTGTCCCCGTGGGTTTTCTCTGGGTACTCCGGTTTCCGCTCACGGTCCAGACACGCTGCTGTCCAGGTTAATAGGCCTGCTGAGTAAATTGCCCCCGGCGCTCTGCGATGGACTGGGGTCCCATCCTGGGTATAACCCTACTATGCGCCCTGTGTCCACGGGGATAGGGTCCGGCCGCCTGCAACACTGTGTATTACTGTTTACCTTACTGTGGGAGAAAACCGGAGTACCCGGCTAAAACCCACGAGGGTATGGGGAGAATACGCAAACGCCACACGGAAAGGCACACGAGCCGTGAATCGAACCCGGGTCCTTCTTGCTGTGAGGCGGCAGCGGTACTATCGTGTTTCCCGCCTCTCCTGCTCACGTCAACTTCAATGATGACCAGACGGGTATATTGTCTATTCTTCCACACTTAAGCCCACCAATCGACAAGTCGTTAAAAATATAATGATTTGTAAATGTCATCTTGTTTGGCAATTTTATTCGTGCAGCAAATCGGTAACCAGTTTGTTTTTTTAAACTACCCCCCCCCATGCGGTTACCGGTGGTGCAATAAAAAACTATTTGAATACTGCCAACGTCGTCTCGAGTGTGATTTAAGTTGTACTATATAATACTGTCCCGTATGTACTGTTTGCATGTTGGGGAGGCCTTCATCCAGCAGCACATCTATAAATGCCTACTTTGCATGTCTGCAATATATTTTGAAGAGTACATCATGCAGCTAGAGGCCAGCAAATTAAGTCCGGTACTCTATTATTCAGTGGCCACTTTACAATTTCTGTAACTATCAATTTGATAAATGTACAGCACATAGGAACGTGTTGCGCATATTGATGGTATGGGAACTTAAATAGGAATCGTTTCAAACACAAATGACTGCTCTGTACAAAAAGACATTGCTTTTATTTTTGTTTAAACGCATTTATGTACAAAAGCATATGCACATCACTATTCTGCACTGTAAAACTTAACTCGGTACAATTTCACACAACTGGGTAAAACAGATGTACATGTTTAATACGACGAAGATCAGGGCGTACAGGTCACACTACCGTAAGGTACTGGATGTATTCAGGTAGCTGTAATGTCGCATCAAGACTGTCCTGTTCAACTGTGAATATCACAGCCAATCTAAAAAAAAAAATCAGACACACAAGAAAACGATGCGATTGGTTGATCCCTTCCGACCTTTCTGGCTGACAAGCATAACAGCACCATACATAATAATTGCAAGAAATTACACTTCTTAAACAATTCACACAAAGGTGATAATGCCGTATTATCAAGTAGGAAGTGACATTAGGCATGTAACGATTTGCCCTAGTGATTTGACGAGTTGTCAAGAATTCACAGAAACAAATCGATTTAAAAATAAACATTTTTGTAACACCGGGTAATGAATGAGTGGTACCGCAAAAGCAGATAGCATAAGTGACATTGCATGGTTGCAAGGGTTATTACAGATGACATGTATAAATGTGATGCATGTATTGTGGGTGTAATACCCGATGAGATTCAACTATGGGAAGTGATATAAAAACTCGGTATAGAAGGTTGCAAAGAAGCGCTCCAGAAAGAAAATTTTAAAAAGCCAAATGTAAGTTAGATGTAAAAAGGTTCACCAAACCAGAGTATCTGTTAGGACCCCAACTGGAAAACACATCGGAATATGTCTTATACCTAGGGCTGGGATCTAAAGTGTAAAATCAAGAGGTGCACGAGCAGGTTAAGGTACTTTTGTAATAATGACCTTACTAATGCAATGTAACATACCAACGTACCTAAAGAAGATCTGTAATCGAGTTGATAAAAACAAAGGGAATGGAAAAGCTAAATAGAACAAGAGTGGAGAAGTGTGCAAAAATCATGGCAAGGCGCATGCTTGAAATTACACTGCAAGGAAAAGAAACAAATAGCAGAGTATATGCAAGCCAGGCACATCATCATCATCATCATATCGATCGTTTAAAAAAGAGGGTTTCAGATCAGCAACGCATCACTGGAAATAATGATGGCAAGTGACCGAGCCTAATGACAGAGTAGCAGCCAAAGGCACATGCCCAAGTGGACTTCCACCGCCGAGATCGGGCGATTAAATCAGCCAATCAAGAATTGTGCAAACTGTTACACTGCGGCACAGCGAGCCGAGGAAACGTTTTGGCGGCGGTCAACATCCATCAGCGAACAGCCCGATGATGCCTATTGATGACTGTGAGCGTAAGGATCAATTATATACATGGTTACACGCCTAATCGTTATCGTGTAAGAGAACTGTTTGGACAGTCGCGCCTGCGCACAGCTTTCTCCTCCAAGAATTTCACGCGTCCCTCCGTGTCACACCTCCACGTCGCTCTCCCGGTCGTTGTCCTGGTCTCCGTCGTAAAACTCGTTGGCTGCGTCGGGCCTGCTCGTTGCGGACACACGTCGCATGGCGTTACGGCGGGAGGAGGCACTCGGCCTCGTCAAAGAGCAACACCGTAAACGCAGAACACACATACGGACAGCCGTGCGTACTGATAGCTGCGTGTGTATGGATAGGTGTGGAGCGGTGGCTCAGTGATTAGCAGTGGCTCAGTGGGGAGCGCGGTGGCTCAGTGGTTAGAGCGCTGGGCTACAAATCCGGCGACCCAAGTTAGAATCCCGCTCACGGCTAACACCAGTGACGATTTTCTGAAGGCGTGGTGCTGGTCACCTCGTGTGCCGTATCGACCTTAATAGGTGCTCGCTAACGGCGCTGCCCCTGCAGTCTGTTAAGGCTATACGGGGGATGTTTTGTCTGTTTATCTTGTGTGCGGCTAGCTTCGTGTGTGTGTGTACGGCTAGCTTAGTGCATTTACAGGTAGTCGAGTCCACATGTGTGCGTGAGCGCGTTCGTACTTGACGATGGCATCGTCCGTGCCGGGTCGGGCGTCCGGGTTGGGCTCGTCCTTGAGCTCGTAGCTGAGCAAGTCAGACGGCACCTCGTGGATCTGCACGCTGGGTGCGTGGTTCAGCATCTTGAGGTTCTCAAAGATGCTTTGCCGGATTTGTTCCAAGTACTGCAGTAAAGTGGAGAAGGCAAGGCAAGGCAGCTGTTTACATTTTGCCGGGTGTAGGACCGTGTTGCTGAAATAACGTGGGCAGATATACCATGTATCACATGTAAAATGGAGACCCCCCCAAAATGTCTAATTCTTTTTAAATAGATTGAAACTGCGGTTTTCCTAACGTTCAAACTTGCGAACACCCCGTCACACCTGCTTAGAATTCTGGTTTTCAATGCGAGTGCTGATGTCTGGATGCAGGCTGAAGTCAGGCGAGAAGTACTCCAGATACTCTGAAACAAAACGACGGGGGAGATTATTGTCACACGTGTGAGCAAATCATCAGAGTAACGAGGTGAAAGACAAGTCAACATGAATTGCAAGTGTTCGTAACTCCACTGTCTGGCTCTAGGTCTTGTTGCTCGCTGACCCCCAGGTATTCCATACAAAGCCTGACTTGGTAATATCCCCTCGTCCCTCCTACACACGTGTCCCACTCATCACAACCTCCTTCCTCCTGGTTGCAACTGTTGAAATGTTGCGTCACGTTCCATCCCCAATTGTTACAGTCGCTTACCCTAATCCTCCTATTATGATGAGATTACTACTAACATGCACCCGTAATAAAAGGCCGGGCATTTTTGTATCGTTCTTTTTTTAGAATAAAACTCTCGCTCCGATATGGTATAAATTACATTACTACTGCCTCAAACAATTGTCTTTTCTCGGCGATTATTGCAGGTTATTAGCTCCGAATAACTTAAAGAACCGGGGCAAAAGACACAAGCGATGATCAATACCAACGTTCGCATACGTAAAGTTTACGTATGGACGAACCCCGTGCAACAACTTACCGTTGTAGGGAAGTTCATCGCTTATCGGATCGTTCATTAGCAGAGAGGTTTCATATGTCCTGCAATATCAAAGCCGAGACATTAGGCAATGTCACCCACCCACTTGACGGGGGTAACGACGTTGTAAATAAATGTTCAGGTGAATTTAGCGCAACTCACCAGCAGCGTGCCACATTCCTCACCGTGTAGCCTCCCCCGCCGAGCACCAGCAGTGGAATGTTGAAACTCTTTACGAAGTCTACGCACTCGCTGAGACCGACACGACGCGCGCACAGCACCCGGGGTCAACACCCATCGTGAGGACACCACGGAGCACTTCAAACCACAATACACGACGGCGTATATCTGTCCCCTAGAGCAGGGGCTCAAACTTTTTCACCTCAAGACCCACTTAATTTAATTTTACATTTATAACGCGTGGCACATATTCATTCACTGTAGAAGGTACTCATTCGACAAGAGAACGACTCAGAGGCGCGGCAAGGAAAGCGCAGAGAGGCGGAGGAGGCAGCCAGGCGGTGTTGCCGCCGCCATATTGGCACACACAGCTTCCTATATGTTATGATGTTATCGGCTAAATAATTAATGAGTGCCCCACTTGGGTCTGGTCTCCACGGACCATTAGGTGGCGCTCGCAGCACACCGATGGGTCGTGACCCACCGGTTGAGAATGCTAGAGCTAGAGGACTATTTTGGACAAACTGTCATGGGAATAGGGAATTAGCAGCCGACTCTCAGTGTAACCTACTTTCTGGACATATAACTGTCATATAACCATCACGCTTCGAAGAATCGAATCGAATTCGAAAACTTACCCGTGTCCCTTGATACTGAGGTTGAAACAGCCCAAGCGATCGCAGCCCAGCGAATCGGCGCCGCACTAAAAACCAGGAGGCGCACACACACGCGCGTGGGGCAGGGTGAAAAAATGGAGTGGATGCTCATTGGGTCTCCCACCACCTTCACACAGCAACTCAAGGGATAGCTGTTCACGTCGGCGTACACACAGCGACCGAGCAAGGCTCCGCGCCTCTGGGTTCGCGATCGTTGCGCATTAGTCGAGAAAGTTGCGGGCGTTACAGATAGATAGCTGTTTATTATTACAGACGGAGAATACCCAGTGAGCTTGCAAGCTCGTTACGGGACTCCTGCGACACAACAAACATGCGAAGTGCTGTGAGTGTATAGGTCTCTGAGTGAATCTATGGGTCTCTGTGTGAGTATGTGGGTTTCTGTGTGAGTCTATAGGTCTCTGTGTGAATGTGTGGGTCTCTGTGTAGTGAATAGGTGGGTGTCTGTTTGATTCTATGGCTCTCTGTTATGAGTCTATGGGTTTTTGTGTAAGTCTATGGATCTCCGTGTGATGAGTCTATGGGTCTCTGTGTGGAGAGTCTATGGGTCTTTGTGTGGAGAGTCTATGGGTCTCTGTGAGTTTATGGGTATGTGTGCGAGTCTATGGGTCTCTCTGTGAGGCAAGTGGACAAGCTACAGCTGTTTTGCCGGCTATGCGACAGGACAAGGGATGGGCGAGCGCACACACGGACATGTGGGTGAGCGCACCTGCAGCACGATGCACGTGGGCTGGTAGAAGTCCATCACCTGCTTGATGATGGGCTGGAACAGCAGCCTGTAGCCTGCAGAACGACAGTGGACAACCTCTACCAACGCAGTCTCAGACAGGCGAGCTTCGGGGCTTGGGCCTGCTCCTTCGGGCCTGCCGTGCCCGTGGCCT